>CM024638.1:26546409-26635640 GCA_014182715.1 Eucalyptus cloeziana
TTTATTTTTTAAAATATAATTTTTAATTATTTTTATTTTTTAAAATATAATTTTTAATTTTTAATAATTATTTTTTTTTTTTCTCTTTCTTTTTTTCTTCTTCTTCGGCCGGGCCGCCGCCATGACGACAACCGGCGACCGGCCACGGGCGAGATCGAGCTTGGCGACGTCGGGTGGGGCTCGATCTCGCCGATCCGGTGAGGCCGAGGCCCCACCGGACGTAGGCGAGCTCGAGCCTCACCGGTCGTCGGTGAGGCTCGAGCTCGCCGGCGTCGGGCGAGGCTCGATCTTGCCAATTTGGCGAGGCCGAGGCCCCGCCTTAACGCCGGTGAGCTCGAGCCTACCAATCGTCGACGAGGCCAAGCCTCGAGCTTGTTGACGTCGAGCGAGGCTCAATCTCGCTAATCTGGCGAGGCCGAGGTCCCGCCCGACGCCGGCAAGGCTCGAGCCTCACTGGCCCGTCGCCGGCCATCACCCCGCCGACCGCCTGCTAAGGAAGGAAGAAAAAGAAAAAAATATTTGAAATATGAAAAATAATTAGAATTTCGATTTTTTACAAAAAATATTTTTATAAAGTTAAAAAAGGTCATGGACTCAACAAATTAATTTGGAAATAAGAGGCACACTATTGTCAATTGTTAGGTTAAATGTCATTCAATCATTTTTCAAATGCGATCCAAACACTAGAAAATATTTTTAATCTCGTATCACCAAACAAAGGAAAACTAACCATTTTCCTGGAAAATGATTTCCCGGAAAACATTTTCCAAAATATTACGTTTTAAGTGAAACAAACACACCCTAAGTCTGCAAATCTCTCACAAACACTAATATATCAAGGACAAATCCTGCAACAAATAGTATGGATACCATAATACATAAGGAAGATGTTGAAATTTTTTTGAGAAATTTGACATGATGGTAAATTTTCTATACCATAACAAGAACTTAGTGTGATTTTAAGTTTTGATACGTAATTTCTTTGTTTTGATTTTTCAATATATATTTAGATAATTGTGAATGATGCAACAAAATGTTCATTATTAAAAGGTTTAACACATAGCGAATTTCAGGTGCAAATAAAGTGAGAAACAAATTGTGGAATCTAAAAACGAGCATAGAAATTTCAGACTCGTGCTATTTCACACGAACACCTTATTATTCATACATGCATGGCTTTGGGACTCTGGAAATAAATCGCAAGAGTGGCAAACATGGAATTTGATTCAATCAAATGAAAACATGAACGGAAATGTCAAGGAATCAGCAGGCTTTACCATGATGAGCGGATGGCCGAGTGTGTGAACTCTTGTTCCTCCTCGAGATCACCGAATCCTGCACCTTTTGACTCTCTAGCTTTTTCTTCCACTAACGACGTTCGAATCTTGTTTGATTTTGATTTTCCATTACTTTCCAACTCACACTCAAATCCCTCTTTTTTTAAATTCCCCACCCACCGAAAGCCATCCCGCGCTCGAAGCTTACGATCAATTTTATTTTCTCAAAGGTTCCCCATCTCACGTATTTATCGATCTTTTCTAAAAGAACCACCGAATCCTTTTCTCATTCTGTCTCCAAAGCTCATAGACATATTTTCCTTAATCAATCACCAAATGACCCGCTTTCTATTTTTCCCCCGGCCAGCTCACTTGACTGAATCAATCTTTTAAAACTCCAGATCTTTGCTCTGTCTTTTGGGCATCAACCGAGGGTCCTCTATGAGTGTTTGACCATGTTAGATATTGTGTAATCCAACTCTCTTGACCGTATTTTGCTCCTTCAAAAACCGGTTGTTTTTTTCGTGACAGCCCACTATCTTGGTGGGCCTTGACTCATCTAATCCTCATCTTGAAGATCTTTGATCCAAACTTCCCCAATCCTTGGAGTCGGGATCCAACTTGTTTGAATCATATCTAACTCCACGGCAAGGAGTTAGGACCAATTCCACTATCTTGGAATCATCTCCAGTCCCACTATCTTGAAGTTTAAGATCATCTTCTGCAATCATGGAGTTGTGTCCAATCGCCCTATCGTGAAATTGAAGCTGACTCCCACGATTTTAGAGTTGTGAATTCTAGTTCATCTCATATGTCAAGCCATCCACCGGGCCAATTAAAATGAAGAATGTGCCACTGTTTTCTTTGATGCAAACAAGCTTTGTTTAATTCAAATGCATTGTGCCTAACATAAATGTGTCTATTGTCTAAATGTAAAATTCCAAAAAAGAAAAAAGAAGAAGAAGAAGAAGTGACTGTAGGATTAAGCTAACCAAATGTTTTTGTTTGAAGATCCGATTGCACCGCTATTGGCAAACTCGATGCTTAATATTCTCATGAAATGAATGAAAAGTTCCAAGCAAAAATTTGTGTGTCCACAACACAAGGTGAGAGGCATAAACTTTGAAAAATTGACTCATTTGACATTTGGTGAGGAATTTTGTGACTATCTGAAAAATAGATCATTGTCATTTGAGTAGTCATGCTTAATTACTTAGTAAAAAGAAAACACTCAGAGGTTGGGAGGCCATTTTGAGGAAGCTAGCAAAGATTTTTTAATTAGCTAGTCTAAGACCAAATCACAAGAATCCACCCCAAAGTTTATCGGCCACAAAGAAGCTTGTGTCAATCAAATAATCCAAATAACACAGTGGTGAAAAGAAGTCCATATGTCCATACCTGTTAACATATCTTGGTCCATATTTAAGCACCATATTTTTCTAAAGTTCCACTATTATTAATAGATCATATATTTTATTTTGAGTGGTCATGAGGTAAATTACTATACAGCAAGGAAAAGCTCCTTCTCGGAAGTTGGGGATGAAATTTCGAGGAAGACCACAAAAGTTGGCTTCATGAGTGAGCCTATGACCTAGATCATGAGAATGCACTACCCTAAAGTTGTTTGTCTGGTTGTGATCTTTATTAGTCCCTACTTTTGTTGGCCACAAAGAAACTCGTGTCACGCAGTTGTACGCGGTCTTCGTTCTCCAAAGTTTGAATATATTATTCTCTGTTGACCCTGCCCCAAAAAAAGGTAATGCATCTTTGCCTCTAGTAAAAGAATAAATCAGCAAGAAGATCGAGGGGTGGGTGAACTACCTCAAAACAATCTCAAATTTTCAGCAAATAGTTGTTGCCGATTTCATATGATGGCTTCTTCATTGAAACCCAAAAAGATTTATGATGTCTTCTTGAGTTTCAGAGGTGCAGATTTGCGTAACAACTTCATTGGCCATCTTTACCAAGCTTTACACCATAATGGAGTATACACTTTCCGGGACAGTGAGGAATTGAAGAAGGGAGATCAAATATCACCGGTACTTATGAAGGCTATCGAAGAATCGTGCATCGCAATCATCGTTTTCTCTGAGGACTATGCTTCCTCAAGGTGGTGCTTGGAAGAGTTGGCGAAGATTATAGAGTGCAAGGGGCAAAAGAACCTCATTGTTCTACCAGTGTTTTATAAAGTGGACCCAAAAGAAGTGAGAGAGGGTCGAAAGAGTTATAAGAGATCTCTGGGTAAGCATGAGTTTAAGTTCGGGAAGGATTATGAGAAAGTGAAGAGATGGAAGAAAGCTCTTTCCAATGCTAGGAATTTGTCCGGGTGGCACTTGAATGATGGGTAAGTAGAGTGGAGTCCATTTTTTCTATAAAAAAAGTAATCTTTACAATTAATTATGAACATTAAAGAAAAAAAATCAACACAGGTGCTTTTAAGTATAGATGCTTCATCTTATGATTCCTGAAAATTCTTATGTCTATTAAGTTTAAGTTACTAATTTCATAAAAGAATCGGTGAATCTAAGTGTAGTTAAGAAAGATAAATAAAATTGGGCAAAAGATAACAAAAAATGATAATTAAAAGAAAAATAAACTTGACGTGTAACTCAAACGAGAATAGTTAATCTAAAATTAGTTGGTAACTTAATCAAAGAAAAATTGGTAAGTCACTTAAATTAAGATTGACAATCTCAAAAATGAGTAAGTAAGAAACTCAAATGAGAGCTAAGAACCCAATAGAAAAGTTGGCAAATTAGAAGAACAAGTAAACATTGATAAGTAGCTGAAGTGAGATTTGGTAATCCAAAACTAGTAGGCCATTATCTAACATTATCAAAGATGGTAAGTCACTCTAATGATATTAGTAATTTTAAATAAAAATTAGTAAATTTGAAGCCGTAAGTTATGCAAACCAAATTTTGTTAGTTAGTATGAAATGGGTATTGTGCAGTTTATAGAAAGTAGTTGGTGATTTTATGAAACTATCGGTAAGTCACTAACAAATGTGAAAGAAAAAGTCACTGATTTTGTTTTAATGACAGTTTTTTTTTTTTTTACAATTACCAATATTTATTAAAATTCACCAGCATGAAAAAGAAAATCTAATTTTGTGCATCAAATAATAGAACTATGCCTTTAGCTTTTGCTAAGCCCTATTTAATTCGGGTAAGGTCTGTGGCTCTTTCTTTTGGATACTTGTTGCCCTCCTCAAAGTGTAATAAAAGTTCTAGAACAGAAATTGAGTTCTTCTCTTTTCATTTTGGTAAAATTGAGTTCCGTAGATTTTCGATTTTGGTCGACCAAGTCTAAAGTCATTACAACTGGCATTTTGAGTTCAAAAAATCACATGTGGCTTTTCATAGAACATAAACTTGGCTTTTTTCAATAATAGAAAATCGACACTGGGACTTTATCGGCTGAAAAATTCACTGGCTCATTTGAACAGAATAAAAAATTAAAACTTGATTGACCAATGGACAAAATGTTAAGTAGTATTATTGCACTTTCCCCATTTCTTAGGAAGGAAAAAGTTCACAACGCTTGATACAGGATGATTACTGTTTACGGGGCCACCTAAAGGCAATAACATCATGCTTCAGGGTATTTAATAATTTTGGAATCAAAATTATAATCATCGTTTGATGTTCGAAGGAGTGCTTTTTGATTAAGCGTATAAATAAATCACTTTTGTGTCACGTAAATTGTCATGTATAAATCAAGAGAACATGAATCACTTGGATAACTAAAGGTTAAAACCTCGAACTTATTTTGATTGGTGTGGAGCTCTTGGAGTTCTAGTTCGCCTCGGTGAGAATACATTGGCTGTCATTATCTGAAAATGTGAGTACTGCTTTGTCATTGTTAGCAGTGTGCTCTCGTTATTTGTTTATTCAAATCACTAAAATGATTCTACAACTTGTTTCTCTGTTTTTGTTAGGGACGAGTCATAGCTTATACAAGAAATTGTGAACAAGATCTCCACTTACCTAGACCGTCCTTTACATGTTGCTAAGCATCCGATTGGCATATATTCCCGAGTCACTGAGTTGAAATCGATGTTAAAACTTGAGTCTAATGATGGCGTTCTTATGGTGGGATTATGGGGACAGGGAGGTATAGGGAAGACATGTTTAGCAAAAGCTCTTTACAATGCTCTGTTCAGAAAATTTGAGGGTGCATGTTTTCTAGCAAATGTTAGAGAAACTTCAAAAGATAGCAGAGGTTTGGTTACTTTGCAAGAAATAATGCTAAATGATATATTATTACTGCAACAAAGATTAAAAGTATCCAATGTGGATGAAGGTATTAATCTAATACAACGCAGACTTGGTCACAAAAAAGTTCTCCTCATTATTGATGATGTGGATGCATTGTGCCAGTTGGATGCTTTAGCAGGAAAAGACGACTGGTTTGGTAATGGAAGTAGGATTATTGTTACTACAAGAGATAAACAATTGCTAACTTGTCACCGGATAGATCAAGATCATGTATATAAAGTTGAACCACTAAGTAACATTCAAGCTCACAAGCTGCTTAGCAAGCATGCTTTTCAAACACACCAAATCAAGACAGATCTAGTGGATGGTGCTTTGGAATATGCTAAAGGCCTCCCTTTAGCACTTGAAGTGTTGGGTTCCTTATTATGTGGTACAACAGAAGATGTATGGGAAAGTACAATAAAAAAACTTTTTAGGAATCCTGACAAAGCCATTAATAATGTGCTCAAAGTGAGTTTTGATGGATTAGATGAAAATGAGAAAGAGATCTTTCTCAACATTGCATGCTTCTTTAAGGGGTGGGCAACAGAGCATACAAAGAAATTTCTTGATAGTTGCGATCTTGAGACAATTGTAGGATTTGATATTCTCATTAAGAGGTCCTTAATAAGCATTGAGAATGGAATCCTAAAAATGCATGACTTGATTCAAGCGATGGGTATGGACATTGTGAACCAAGAATGTCAAGATGATCCTGAAAGACGCAGCAAACTATGGTTGTATGATGATGTTGTCGATGTTCTGTCACGTGACATGGTAAGACTTGTGAATAAGATCAAAATTCTGCTAGATTTTTTACTCTTTTACCAAACATGCATAGTCTAAATTAGTTCTGTATTTATAGGGAGATTGTGCTGTAAAAGCCATAGTGTTGGCAGTACTTGAGCCAACACAGATGCGTATAAATCCCGATGCTTTAACAAAATTGAGAAGGCTTAGATTGCTCATCTTGCACAACATGCATAGTTCCTTTCAAGGTCCTATATGTCTTCCTAGTGAGCTTAGATGGTTTGAATGGCCTGGATGTGCTCACGAGATTCCAAAATTTTCAGCTAGTCCAAAGAAATTAGTGGGACTTAATATGAGTAAAGGCAATATCACAGAAGTTCTAAAACAATTTAAGGTACGCATTACCGACATAGACCTTTTTATTATCTACTTAATTTGTATATGTAGATGCGTATTATATGTATAGTATATGAAAGGAAGTGTTGTTCCTCTATTTCAGGCACCAACTTGCTATTTTCTTTCAAAAGACCCTAATTGCTTATATTAGATAAATTTTTATGTGCAGCAAAATTGACATTTGAAAAATTAAGCGAAAAACTTCATTAGAAATACTCAATGGAAACATTTTTGTTTATAAAATACAAAATATAAAGAAGTTTTATACATATATGTGGAAAGAGAAAGATATTGCAAGATTTTAAATTTTTCTACGAAGGCCATCGCATCGTTAAAAAATTCGACTTTTCATATTGAAATATGTGAGAGATAAAAAAATAAAATAATAAATTTCATGTATATGTCCATGGTATAATATCTGTAGAATAAATAAAGGATACGTGATGGAAGGAATATTAAAAAAAAAAAAAAAAAGATTGGAATCTTTTAAAGTAGGAGATCATCATTGCCTTATGAATGGTATCGATAAAGTTTGCGTACTTTTTAAACCTCATATCTCTAACTATCGACTTAGATGTATTTCGAAATCAATCAAATCTACCTAGCGATGAATTAATGCAATTTGTTGTCAGTTGTTTACATATAAACTTTTTTTATTTTACAAAAACAAAATGGTATATTAATCGAACAAAAGGGAAATAAAACTATGACGTATCTACCCGTTGACATGTATATAGAAGTAAATTACCCAAGGAGTTGCTGGTTCAGTGGTAGGCCACGTACCCAATGCACGTTCAGCATCAATAAAACTGGCTGAGTCGAAGGTTTGAAAGCAAGCAAGGCATTGTTAATTGCTTAAATAATTTCTTAAGGAGCAGCACTTCCAAGTGGACATAATACTGTTTATTAGGAACTAATGTGTGTGCACAACTAAATCAATGTCAGTGTTCCAGTAGGGGCATTCACTAGTTTCTTAATAGAAAGTTAGAACTTGATTTTGAATTGAGTACATGAAAATTTTATTTTCTTCAGAATATTTTTCAAAGTTGGCTTCATCGTACTTGCATGACTTCAAAAAAAAAAAAATATTAATCTTTACGCAAGTACGTTATGAAAGTGTTTAAATCGCCCATTTGTCTACGATATATAGTTATAGCCAAATCTAGTGGAGTTTTCATTCCTATGCTTGCCACATGATACTTGACTTTATTTTTGTGATTGCCATATGACATCACACATGGAATAGTTTTGTCACATAGTCCACACTCGCCATGTGGCACTTTACTATGCTTCTATGGTTGTCACATAGCATGATGTGTGGCATAGTTCTGTCATGTGGCTTGCATTCACATGCTCGCGACATGACACTTCACTTGAATTTTGTGATGCCACATGCATGACACACAACATAGTTTTATTCCAAACTAATTTTCATCTGTTGATGGAGGGTAGATTTGCATGAGGGGTACTAGTTTGGGATTTTTTGTTAGACAAAAGTTAGTTTGGGATAAATGTTTCATCATTGTACTAATTAAGGGTTTTTGTGAGATGAAAATTAATTAGGGGTAAATTTGAATAATGATTTGGGATTTTTAATGGTATTTATCCTAAATTTTTAAAATAATTGTTAACCCAATTTTATTTGTGAACTTTTTTGTATTGTGTATTTATATATTTTCAATTTTTTCAAATAATCTCTAAAATGTAAAATGATGAGAGTTAGCTCTAATTTGCTAATTTGTATATGCACGCGCGTGTAAGTACTGGTAAAGATTTTAAGTTTTTAGTAATTTCTACTCAGAGACCGGAATAGTAGGTTTCAAGTTGTCTGATCTACCGAACGTCCTTGCTTCCTTCCACCTTACGAGTGTGGTGGCCAAAGCTTATGTAATTATGAGATATACGCCAGGTCAATATATAGATTATATAACAGTCAAGGATATGTAATTATCCATGAGAAACCCAATCTTCTCCATGTTTTGTGTAGCCAATTTTATAACCCTCAACCAAGCTAAGCCCCTCCAATTAAATTATTATATTGTTTGAATAATATATAAAACCATGTACAACATGAATGATGTTCAAAATTACATTACCATCATTTCACAAGTTTGACTCCCCATCTACGTACAACAACTTACATAGGCCAATGTGTAGACTCCGTAGCAAATCACTTCTTTAAATAAACAAATTGCTCCATTTATCAACCTAAAATATAATAATTTTAGAGTGTTTATCAAAGTTGGTTTCTCTATTTTTTCAGGCCTTCCAATATTTGAAGTACATTAATTTCAGTCACTGCGAGTTGATGGTTCGCATGCCAGACCTCTCGTGTACTCCAAATCTCGAGGAATTAGATTTTAGTAATTGCAAAAACTTGGTAGAAGCCCATGAGTCCATCACATATCTTGACAAGTTGCAGGTGTTGAATTTAAGCAGGTGCCGTGAACTTAGTGTTTTTCCCAATGTGCTCAAGTCGAAAAATCTGCGAGTTCTCAATTTTTATCATTGCACAAAATTTGAAAGGTTCCCTGATATTTCACATAAACTCGAAGGTTTTGAAGAGCTTTTCTTAGAAGGGATTGCTATTAAAGAACTTCCTACATCAATAGAAAATCTTGTCGCTTTGAAGAGAATGTATATACATGATTGCAAGAACTTGGAACATCTTCCATCTAACATTTATAAGTTACAAAACCTTGAAAACTTGGAAATTCGGCATTGCACGAATTTAATCGAGTTTCCACAATACGAGAATTCAGTTGATTCATGCATGAAGGCCGGACTTTCAAATTTACGCCAATTAAACCTTGGAATATGTAATCTCTCTCAAGTAGAGTTTCTTGAGAATCTTTCATGTTTTCCACTCTTGGAATGCTTAATTCTGGTGGAAAATAATATGACTACTCTTCCTTCATTGAGCAATAAGCGTGATCGTTTGTATAGATTGGAAGTTCAAGATTGCCATCAATTACAAGAGATTCTCCAGCTTCCCTCATTTTTGAGATATTTTCGAGCGAATAATTGCGAATCTCTACAAAAAAATGAAGACTTAACTACAATTCATAGTTTTGTCCATGGAGATTTGGCTAATATGGTTATTAACTCACATGGCCAGGTTAGATTCTCTCTCTCTCTCTCTCTCATGTGCGTGCGCATTGATGTGGAGTATATGCTGGGTCCATTGTGTGCTTGTATATCGCAATAGCAGAAAATGCAAGATTGAAGGCTTAAGAAAAGTAAACAAATATGAAGTGGTTTTGCATGTATATGCATGTAACATCGGTGGCTTCTGTACTTTTATGGGAATGATTTCTATCGCATGAGACTTGTGTATTAATGCAAGCAAGGATCAATGGATCTTTTCATTTGGGTACTAATATTAACTTGGATACTTTCTATCGGTCTATCTTTGTAACAGTATTGGCCTATATTTAAACTTCTCCCTGGAGGAGAGATGCCACAATGGGCCATTCCCATTGAAGAGGGTTTCCTATCTTTCATGGCTTCAAAGGACTTGTATGACAAGATTCTTGGATTGGTACTTTGTTTTGTTCTCAATAATGATGGACCAGATGGGCTATCCTCATTTCATATTGAATCGCATGTTAATGGCGAAAGGGGAACTTTGACTAGAGAACGTTTCGGTCTATTGGATTCGGTTCATCTCGGGATCGAGTGCACCTTACCATCTAAATTGTGGAACAACATCGATTTTGTTCAAATCGATAGGCGTTATATACAATTTGGTCTTACATTATTGGGAGACAACCTGAAAAAGTAAGGAGTTCGAATAATATGCAAGCAACTAGGGGAAGATTTGAAGGTTGAGCTTCGAGATAATCAGCTTATAGATCCAGCTTTACTCTACGAGGTCGATCATGAATTAACAGACTCACCAGCAGAGAGTTCACTTATGCACGAGGATAATTCGAGCGTAGCAGATTGACCGGAGGACTTGCAAGATAGTCAAATGGGTATCGAGGAACATAGTCATATAGGATCAAAGAGAAATCACGAATTTATTCTCACCCAAGGCATGCGAACTAAGATTATATCGACTTCCAATTCAACCGGCAGAGATGAAAATGGTGGTGTTGGCTTGCAGCTTTTGTTGTTAGAATGATGGGAACTTGCTAAGGAAGCAATCGGCAGGTAGGAAAGTGAACTCAGTTGATCTTCATTACAATGCCGCCTTCTTTTCCCTACTCGTTTTCTTTTTCTCAATAACAAGCTGTTAGTGACCCACGTATTTCCATTGCGGTATTTTATGCGCCACACTTAAAACTAGTGTTGACTTTGCCAGCTACGATGATGGAAATGACCAGCCTCGGAGAGAGCTCGACAAGGAGAGAGAAGCTCGACCTGCTTCTAGACTTATAATATCGAGAAAATGAGTTCGAAGGTTGTGGCTGGAGAGTTAGATGAGTGGGCTTGGGACGTGCATTTTGATGCTAGTGGAGTGGAGGAACATTTCGGAAGAGAAAGATACAACACACTCTGTGGGCATTCTCTATCTTTGTTTCCAATTTTACTCTCTCTTTCCATGCACTTTTCAATCTCGCGCTTTCATTTCCATGAATTTTCGTTTCAATTCATTCCCTTTCTAGGTAATTTCAATTTTCAGTGTATCCGCTTTTATTCACACTTATTCACCATTTTTGTACACGGATATGGAACCATGGAGCGATCTCGATTGCTCTCTCTATGCTCTCTTATTATTATAAATAGATTCGAACATATGTTTCATAACAAATTATTTGCAGCTTTGAGTGTATAGCTATTCCCGCTATATCATTTTTATTTTGGAAAACGATTTTTTGAAAATCATAAAAAAAAAAAAGAAGTCAAATTTACTGCGAAATAAAAGGAATGTATCAAAATCGATCATTTTCATCTTTCTCGACAATTAACCTTCCAGCTATACATCAAACCGTCTAATTATGTACTTTTTCGTCCGCTCTTAACCTTCAATTTCTTCTTCTTTTGTTTGGAAGCTCCTTCCTTTTCCTCCGCCATAGCCAAACTTCCAACCCCATCGATACGACACCAGTGAGCTGTGACGAAATGGAAGATCGCCACCTGCCAACGGAGGCGCCGAACAGAAGAAGAAGAAGTTCGTCTTCCTAAAACGGAGTCCCTAGCGAACCCGACGGCCAGCGGAGGCGACGGACTGCCACCGCCAAACGAAGCCATGGAATTTCCATTGCTTCGAGTGAACGATTCTCTGCTAAGCTTCGTTCTGGGATTCGTGCAGCTTGCTATAGATTAGGTAACGCCCGGCACATCCGAATTTTATTAAGATGATTTAATACGCTGGATTTTGAGTTCGATTCGTTTGGTGCTGCAATTGCGCGGGAACTTGAAGTATGTGTCGTTGAATTTTACATAAGCTATTCAATAGGATAGAGACAAAAGCACAAGTAGGTGATTGTCGATTCTGAATTCTGAGGCCTTTGCAACAGTTTAAGATTCTCTTTTTATCCTTCTGTTGCCGTAGCTTTCACGAAGGAAAATGACTGAGAAGCTAAAACTCCTGGATGCTTCTTCAATGTTTTATTGCTGTTTTTGCTTTAGTGTTGTTAGAGCCTTATCAGTTTGAGTGTTAGGAGGGATTTGAACCTGAATTACAGGATGAGTATGTATTAATTATCATTACCTGGAAGTTTGGGACCAGTATATTATACAGGACCTGCAAAATCTTGATCTTAGAGCTACAAAATATGGATTCATTCCATTAGTTGCTGCATATTGATACTGAAATATTCAACTGCTGGCGACTTGATGTTCATTTCCCTTGAATTGCCTATATGCAAGTATGAGAGAAATTCTGACTCTTATACCCATATTTTTTTCTCCTAACAAGTAACAAAGCCTATTTGCTTTTTATATAAGGCAAAGCTTGCTTTGGACAGCCTTGAAGTTCCAGTTGGGTAAGGAACTGGTTTTTCAATAACCAGATGCATTTCTGATATGTTACTTTATTTTTAGTCTTAATTTGTAAGTGATTTCACATTGTACATTATTTATTTTATACCTTGATTGAACAGCTGTGTGATTGTTGAGAAATGGCACCTTATTGCAGCAGGAAGAAAGAGGACTAATGAGAAGCGAAATGTATTTCTATCATTGCTTCTTTACCCCTTTCTATAAATTATGAGCAACAGCACTTTGTTGTTGTTTTGAATTGATACCCTCAACATTGTAGTTATTTCTTTAATATGTGATAAAATAGTACATCTTAACAAATCTGTTAATAAGTGGGATTTTCTATGCATTATTAGGCAGTTAATGGTTTTGTTCCCATTATTCTTTCATAAAGTACCACGATGGCTAACAATAGCAAGAATCTTGCTTTACTTTGTACAATGTTTCACATTTCTCGTTTGCCATTGTTCTCTGTCTGAATTTTGGACCGAGAACAGTCGAAGAAAAAGCTTCAATAAGAAGAGAAAGAATAGGGGAATGATATTTACTTTTTAAATAGAAATAAAGCCTTTGCAAGCTGCTGGACCAGAATGTTTAGTGCTTGTAGATTGTCCTTTATAACATGCTTGAATATGTTAGTAAGTGCTTGATTGCCTCAACAGATTACAAAGTTATAAATTGTTCTGAGTATGTATTTATTGCTTTACATTACATGAGAGCAAGTTGTTATGGTGGCTTCACTTGTCTTGATTAAATGGGCGTAGTGAGAGATGCAAAATTCTAAAGTCACGAGAACCGAGTTGAGGGACTTTGCAAAATCTCAAGTATAAGGAGGATAACTGCAATTTCACATAAAATTTCAGAGAATATAATGCTAGAGTACTAGAAATTAGATCGAATGCCTAATAGTAAGGAGAATACTCTTCAAACAATGTCCATACCTTGACATTGAGGAGCAAAGAGAATTGTCCATGCTTCATGCATAAGATCCTCTCTTAGACTCTTAGTGTTGTGGGTATTTGAAGAAAGAACTGAAATTTCTGCATAAGGTGCATCGATAATTCTGTCTTGGAGACAGTGGTTCATCCACCAGGATTCATGATCTAATGCAGTTGGCTTTGACAAAAATCCTATCCCTAGAATACAACAATCTTCCTCACTTAGTCTACATACACAGCGAAGGATGAACACGATTCAAGCTTTGAAAGTATAGTCAACATGGAGCAGATATGAAAGAGGCGATTTGAAGAGGAAATAGACGAGTTATAGATGTGTTGCTATTGTTTGCTTTAGTGAACTATTTTTTCTTTGCATTGCTAATGCTCTTGACATTGAGAGGAAGAAGGCAATGGCACTTAGAGATGCATCGATTTAAAGATAAACTATTGGACTCAAACGTTAAGCAAGAGTAAAAGAAATAAATGAATAAATGTGAAGGTGAAAACACTTTTCATGAAATGCATTTCCCAAATTTACGTTGAAAGTACACTAAGAGCAACTTTCTCTCTGACAAGCTCCTAAGTTGGTTATGCTTTCTTTATTTTTTTCTCCTTGCGCTTTCCTAGGCAATAAGATGTGCAGAAATGGAAGCTCTTGATGTTCTTCTTGAACAGTAGCAGACGACTGGATTTTTGTTTGTAGAAGTTGCAGAGAAATATTCAGCATGCTCCCTTTATGTGACGTGAACTATGCATAATGTGTGCAGCAGCATCATCAATCATTGGTACATCTGTTGATCATACTGAACTAAAACTATAGTAAAATTTGTTTTCTCATAAATTATATATGACTCTTAGCCATTTTTAGGTATACAGGAAGTATATTATGACTGTGCAAATGATAAATGTGGAGGCTGCAGCTCAATACTGTTGTTGCATCAAGTAGCTCTGAGGAATGAATTAGGTCTGTTTCTGAACTTGCTTTTATTGCTGATTTCGTATCTGCTTAGCTCCACTTTGAAGTTGTGACATATTACAATTGACAACTAAAGCTTACTGGAGGTTTATGAATCTTATTTTGATTACTGATTGATGTGGTTTTGTAGTACTTCCGTTTGTTGTTGCACTTTGAATATTGCGACACATAACTGTGAAAATAAATGGAGGTTTATGGAACTAATTCTCCACCTTTTCTGTCCTTTTCCATGTCTAAATTGTAGAAAGTCGAGTTTTAGGAAGTGTCATGAAGTCAAGTTTATATTATTTCTTTCTTTCCCCTCTCTGTTTCCTTTCTTTAAAAATTCTATGTGACTTGTTAGACATTTCCTTTCTTTTTTTTCCATAAAAAAATTACTGTTCTGGGAAGTACTGCAAGTTACTGTAACATCGGTTTGTTCTTTCCTCTTCCTTTTCCCACCTGTTTCTTCATCTCTTCTTCCTCACCACTGTGGCGAGATTCTTTGATGTCTATAATGTTATCAAGTTTAAAGTGGGAAATATAGCATCTTCAAAGAAATATGATTTAACTAAAAGGAAATTAAGCTTTCTGATATGTCATGGGCAGTGTTCTCGATAAAGAAATCTCTTTCCTTGTTTATTAGTTGCAATTGTTTCTTCTTGCATACATGAGGGCATGTGCTTCCTAAATTGGGTGTGTGACATGTGTTTCCAGTATGATTTTTCATCTCTCGGATGCTACCACGATCTAACATGTCATGTTTCCTGATATTGTCCAGAAGTCATCAATTTCTAACTCAGACTTTGTCAACTTAAAAGTTAAAAACGTAGTGAAATAGGATCTGTTTCATTATAATTTGAGCAGTACTTAAAGTAGCTAATATAGATTATGGGCAATGTCTTTCTGTTGAATTATTAGTTTTGAAAGAAGAAGCTCAAGTACGGGGAAATGGGGGGAGGGTTGTGGAGGAGCAAGAGTATGAGTAAAAAATTTTAGAAGAGAAAATAAGCCATGAAACTCTGAATTTGAACTAGAAATCAATAGCTATGCTGTTCTTAATAATCTGATTTTGAGGAAGAAGCAAGAGAATAAGTGAAAAATTTTACGGGAAAAAAAAAAGCCGTGAGAACTCTGACTTTTAGAGCTAGAGATTCATACTTATGCTGCTCTTAAGAATCTAATTAGAAGTCAAAAGTATTGTAGGAAACACGAGCTAGCTCATTGCCTTTCTGAATACAGCATCAAGCAAGAGGACGCATCTTGCAGATAAAGCACCACCTTGCTCAATTTCCACCATGCAGATCTCAAAAACTAGCCCTAATTATTGCATAGTTTCATGTTAGAGAGAATAAGAATGTTGTTATAACAGTGAGCATGGGTCATATGCAATGTTTGGAAGATGTAGCTGATTGAAACCCATGCTAGCCATCATTAGTATACAAGTCATTTGCAAATCTTCTCTCAATCAGATTCCCGGTACGAATATCTCTCTGAAGAGAACTTGCCCATCCGTGTTAAAAGCCTTGAAGTATCCCCTGTTTATAGCTACTGTTTGTTCTCCAAGGACGTTAATGATGAGGACAATGATTTGCATGTGTTTCATGTAGATTTCCTGGCAAAGAATTGGCATTAGTGGATTTGATGTTCCCGATTATACCAATTATCTCGTAGATACTTGAATTTATAATATTGATGAGTCAATTAACGTCTTGATCTTTGTTGACTTTGCCTAGCATATTATTGTGAGGAAGTCTCAGTGATTTGAGCAATCACATGGCGACCACAATTGGTTAAGATAGGCACATGGTGGCTCCAAAAGCACATGAAACTCTCAATGTTTTGCTTGGTCAAGGGGCCATTGGCAATTGC
The DNA here is from genome assembly GCA_014182715.1 of Eucalyptus cloeziana. Classification (NCBI taxonomy): domain Eukaryota; kingdom Viridiplantae; phylum Streptophyta; class Magnoliopsida; order Myrtales; family Myrtaceae; genus Eucalyptus; species Eucalyptus cloeziana. The sequence goes on from CM024638.1 coordinate 26,562,785, forward strand.
TTCTTCCCTATGTGTGCTTTCGTCTTTGTTCAATCCTGAAGTGACCTTTTTTTCTTATGGTAATAAAATGTCGAATTTGAGTGTTTTTTTTAAGCTCGTAATGATTATAATATTATCATGTCTAGTGAAACATAGAAAATACCAAACCATTGCCCAAAAGACCATAGTCTAAAATGAATCGGGAGATGGTGTTTTTGAACCAAAATAATTTGTTAGAACTTTTTATAGATGTGTTGCTTCTCTTCTATGTTGAATATTAGTTCTACTTTATTAATTTTATGTTGTGATATGATATAGGTCGTGGGAATTCTGAAATTTTTGGAATAAATTACCTTTTGATGAAGTAGGCAAGCTTCAAATTGGATGTCGATCTTTGTTCATACGTCCAAACTGGCTTCATAATCGTATTGCCCGCAGCAATGTTGGTCATTTTGCACCTTCATTTTGTACCAATCCTATTCAAGGCACCTGAATCGATGGGTAAAATTTCTCATAATTTTACGGTGTTAATGGTAGAAATTCCTCATAATTGGACCCTCATTAGGCTACTTAGATGCATATTCATGATTCTATATCCAATCTTAATGAATGGTTTAATTGAGTGCAATTTCGAGTTATTATGCAATTAATTAGAATACATTTGATTGACCATAGAGTTATTCACAAACTTTCCGGTTATTGGTCTACCTCTCAATAAATGAGAGATTTTGTTTTGAACAAGGATTTTCGATGATTGGCATTTAGTAAAATCATAATAAAGTTTAATTGCACTTCAAAAGTGTCAAATTTGCCGCGTTTGACGCCGAAAGTTTATTTTCTGTAATATAGGAAGTGTTTTTTGTAATGCAGAAATTGAAGGTTATTGGACTTTATTTAGTATTTTCTGTAATATAGGAAGTTTCATATTGTACTATGAGCGACTGTTTGACAAAGTCACTTACTCGTGGTGTCATGTAAAATTTTCTCATGTCATTTGAGCAATTCTTATTTGGAGATTTCACATAGTTTAATGTGTGCTTGAGCACCAAAGTGCTTCACATATGGAGGTTGGTGGAATTGCTCATTTAACTATGGACTATCTTTTACATCCTAGTTTCAAGAATATTTGCACAATGTGATATCGGTGTTTGACCATCAAAGTGATTCACAGAATGAGACTTGTGGAGCACTCAGGAAGTTTTTTTTTTTTTTTAATGGGAATTTATTATATACATTCACATTCCCAGAAGCATTATTATATGTTGTATGCTGATTATTTGAGTATGATTATAGCGATCTAGGAGGCTTGTTTGTCCAAAGGAAATAAGCTTTCTTGGACCGATATTGTCTCATGATTAACTTCATTGAGGGGCTCCAAATGACGAGTTATTTACTCTATCATAAATGGAAATTCATCGTAATCACAAGGATAGTCATTCATATGAAATATCAATCTTATCAATGGTGCACACTTTTTTTGGTTGGACTAGTGCACACTTGACTTGTTGGATATTTTTGCAATGCAAGATGTGCCGTTTTGATTGGTAAAAGAGAATTTCTAGTCGTCGGTTGCATTATCCACATAGAGATAACTTTGTAAAAGAATACACTGACTCTAAAAGTTTTATTCAATTGTCTCCATTGTAATGTTAAATGGAATTACGAGGTCTTGGGTAGTTTCGATAATGTGAGCGGAAGATTATAAACTTAGTATTACATATTTTATATCTCCTTTCTGAGATGTTTAGGCTTGTAAAGCATGGATTCATTTTATGATTTGTGCATGTACTTGAGGCACAAGTTAAGATTGATTGACATTTGATTAAGATCAACATGATTGCAATTTCACAAATGTTATGCTCTTTTATCCAAAGTTACTGAGAGATTCTTTTATGGTTAGACACAAAATAAATTGAGATTTTGATGCTCTCAATATTTGATGTCAAGATTTGATGGCAATACTGTGTTTTCGATTAGAGAGTGGAATACTACCTTTAAGGATCTTTGGAACTTAGGTAGCCGATTCATAGCAATTAGTGTCAAGTCGTGTTAGTAGGAGTGCTACTTTTGCAACATCTTTTATAAAAGAATTATAAGAGGGCCTAGATCCACAAAGAATGTATAAGCTTGAATTTTTGTCTAGTGCTGAAAAATGGTTTCTAAAGTGTCAATTCAGGAGTATTAACACCTGAATTTTTGCCAACTAGTCAAAAATGCATTTTTATAAAAAAAATGAAAAATGAAAAATGAAAAACAAAAAGAAGAGAGAAAGGGAGAGAAAAGATAAAGCTCCAGCCCATCCTTTAAGTTCGGCCCTATGCAGCCCGGTCCGACCACAAGCGCAGCCCAGGCCTTTTAGCTTAATTCGCATCTGCCCATCGCTCCAGCCAATTGAAACACTTTTAGCTCAACTTGCCATTCCCTCCGCCAGCATGCCTCCGCCGTCGTCGATGACTCCTCCATTTCATTTTTCCCTCTCCAGCGATCACCACTACCATCGCCTGATGATATCGATACTGATCAACTGCCTCCCTCCTCCTCTTCCGTCATCTGTCCCTCTCCAATGTTGCTTCGGGTTGGGCTTCGGCCTCGAGATTGCGTGTCGGCATGGCGTTTGGTGATGGCTTGAAGTGGGTCGTTCCTGCTTTGCCCTCGCTATTTTCCGAGTTGCAAATGATACGCAAACCTGTACCACCAGATGAGATCGCACTCACGGGACTGCTTTCTTCCTGTAGTCATTCTGGGATGTTACAGAAGGGGAGATGCCTGTGGAGATATTCCAGTGGGAGCTTTTCCATTAAATTGAAGCACGGGCATTATGCATGCATGGTGGAAATGCTAGGACGATGTGGGAAGCTAGAGGTAGCTGAGGATCTTGTGAGAAACGTGCCCCTTAAAGCTAACTCCATAGTGTGGCCTGCTTTGCTTAGTTCTCACAAGATACATTCTAAGCAGTCTAGTAACATAGAAAGAAACAACATCGTAAGTACGGCAATTAGAAGAGGAGGAGGAATAAACTTCAACTTTCATGCAGGTCGCTGCTGCGCCTCCATTAGAATCATGGACGGAAAATATTGGCGGCTGATACGTCCATTGACCGATACGTCCTCCGCCTTCCATCCCACAGCGACCGCACCCATAACTTATGGGCCATAAGCTATCCTTCGTTGAGGACCTTGCCTCGTGACCTGCAAGTTGAGTTGCAGCAGAATTTTACGGGCTTCAATTTTGTTTAGAAACCAAATCAACCCCTATTTATCAATTTAGGGCAATTTATTGCCTCAATCGACCGCGTGCTGCACATATTTTAAGTGCACATGTGCCTCCAATGAGTCAAGTCGTGTAACCTATTCTTAAAATAATGTCACCTTGAATTTTCAAGCAACCTAAATTACCAATGTCCCTTAAATAATGACTTTATTGTGTAGAGAGATTAGAGATATATTGCCATGTAGAAATCATTGGGTTTGCTTTATTGCACAGAAAGACTAGAGATATAATATCAAGATGTAAATTCATGGATTAGTCCCACGTTATAGAAAATGTCTAGTGTTCTTATAAGCAGGGGCATGGCCCCATCCTTGATTATGTTGTTCCTCTAGATGCGGAAAACTAGGATACAGAGTTCTTTTTCCCGAGAAATATGAGAATCGTATTGCTGTGTAATAACAAGATGAATATATAAAGTCAAAACAAAAACATTATTCACTAATTCAAAAATAAAGGGGGGAAAAAGACAGAAACCTTATGCCCGGCAAGGGCCAGTTTACTCCTAGCCCCCAACTTCTTGAAATTGCAATTATGTCCCAATTAGGGAAAAATATGTTTACATATAAATCCATAAAGCTCCCCCCCCCAAAAAAAAAAATTTAATACTATTTCTTTAAATTCCAATGTTTAAGGAGGTGTTACGAAGTTCTCGTAAAAAAAAAAAAAAAAAAACTAAATTAAGATCTATTTTCCTCTAGCGATATTGATTATACGGTAAATTACTAGGACACCCCCACAATTTCATTAAAGTTACTCGAAAACCTCCGCATTTTCAAAAAGTACTGCGGCCCCTTGTTAGAAACGTTTTTGGATTTGATAGATTAATAAAAAATTATGTGGTCTAATTAAGTTCTCAATATATAGCTGGAATATGAACATTGACATGGAATTTACAAAATTCCACGTCACCTTTTAGAGAGAAATTTATTCATACCATGAGTTTTTGGATTTGCAGTTGGACATGATTCTATCCTCCTTGGTATGCATCCAACCGTAATTCAAAAGGTACAATATAAATCAGCATTTTAAAAGATGTCAAACAATTTAAAATTAGAAACCAGAATAGCATGACAACAGATTTTTTTTTTTTTTTTTTTTTTTTTAGACTCAAAAAGTAACATATACTTTCATAATTCATATTGATTGCCACCTTGGGTCAAATGGCTTTACCACTGAACATGAACAGTGTTAAAGAAGAGGGGTTCACATGCCCGCGCAATTTATCATCTAAAATATGCCGACAAAATACCCAACATCTAAAGCTGGTTTAGGGTATTGGTCAGCTTCTTCGTGGGATTCTGTCGTCCTTGATTGCGGAATCAGATTTCTCCTTGGTCAGCTTCTTCTTCGTGGGGTTTTGAAGGTTGAAGTTGGGAATCACCTCTAAACTGATCGAAGATTGAATCACGCTCAACCGTGACTTGAACGTGAAAGAAGGTGTTTAAGATTGAATCGAAATTGATACAGTAATTTGCCAGTCAATCTTTTCTAGTGGAACCCGTGTAATTATGAAAGAATAAAATACTAAAGCTATAGTTTTGCACTAACGTAAGCATCAAGCTTTGGATCGTAGCCTCATGGTGTGTCGTTGATCTTTAGCATAAAGTATCCGAAATCCTTCAATTAGTCTTATGTCCTCCAATTCCATATACATGAAACCAAAATATTGATAAAACATATGACTTAATCACTATAGCATGTCCCTCGTGGTTTCTTCAAAAGAATTATAATTTTGAGAGTAAAGTCCGAAAATTCCACCCAAACTCTAGATCGAGGTAAGCCACTTTGATCCAAATTCTTAACTATTTTAGGAGTTGACACCAATCATTTTTTTAGGTTGATTGTGAACTAAAATGCTAACTAGACTATAAAGCGACAACCAAAAGTTTAAGACTTGACGACTTAATTACACGGAGGAAAGAGTAAGCATATTCCACATCATCTTCCGATATCACATTCCTTCATTAAATCCTCATATCATGAGATCTCTTAATGTAAATACATATATAGTTTTCTTTTTTTGTTTCAAACATTAAAAACTCTATTACTCGATCTCAGGTGAAATTGCCGCATCATGGAGTCAAATAAGGGCTTGACTGATCATGGTGTGTGATCCATGTTCTTTCAGAAAAAGAAAAGGAAAAATGCTCCATATGAGTCCAATGTATCAAAAGAGCATGAATCAATCTGAATCAAAGCAGCGAGAAAATAGGGGCCTGAATGTGATGCCGTGTTAAATGAACGAAAGCAGATTCGAAGAAACTGTTTGAATGTCGATCGTGAATCCAACATACACAAATCAATTACAAAGATGAATTCAGTCCAATCAGAGCAACATGCATGAATATGTTGCGTACGATTCAAATAACAGCATCGCATTCAATCGTAATAGTGTGCATGAGTCCAATGCATACCGTTTTAATAACAAAAGTGAATCTAATCAAACTACCGAACTAAATGGTCTTTGTGCTTCCTTTTATATTAACCTTCTTCCTACCCTTGCGACCTTTTGATAATGTGCAAAATAGAGGATTGCATCTCTTAATTAGAGGAGCAGTGGATTGGGCTAGAAGATTTTCTCTTTTTTAAATTCGCTTTCAATATAAATTCTGTTGTCTGTGGTCACCGTTCTTCTTTTTCCTAAATTCTGATTGGGTGTCTATGCAATAGGCTGTTGCGATACTTTTCACTTTTCCAGGTGAAATACCATTTTCGATGTATGACGTGCAACTAGCTAATTTCGTGACAGGTATGAACGTGTCCGAATTATTCATGGCTTAAAAAATGCAAAATGACATGTGTTGGTCCTACATGTAGCATAGATGATACGAACTAACATAAATCAATATTCAAATGTCCGATTCATGGCATAAGTTTCACGACATAACATGGATGAGTCCCCATAAGCAAATACAATTCAATCTATGTCGCAAATGATCGAGATATGGAATCGGTTTTTTTAAAACCTAGTTTTCAAATATTTTTCCATTATAATCAAAATTCTTGTAGACACCTAATTTTTTAGCAAAAGGTTTGACAAAAATTGACTGAGAATATTAATTCCTTAAAAATTCAATCCAAGGATATAATTAGATTGTACTTGTTAACAGTTTTCCAAAAATATCCAATTTGTTGAAGTTGAATAGTCAGTTTTCAAGATATTGCAACTTTTAATGACAGTTATTCAATCATGAGGTTTCAAGAATTTTGTAATTTGACCTGATTGATTAATTTCATTTTATATATCAAGTCAAATTTTTCGAAGCCCCAAGAATCACGTCAAGCAGATTTTTAACAATGAAAATTTCATAACTTTCCACTACAACCATCTCTTGGCCCAATTTTTGAAAATCCATTTCGAGTCACGAGCTTATGAAAACTTTATACATGGTCATAGACTCATAGGGGCCAATGGCCCCTTAGCCGGAGACAGGTCGGGGTTTTGCAATACCCACTTATTGCTAACCAAGGCCTAGTGTGTGCCTACCCCAGCATAGGGCACAATGGCCTTCATCTGGCTTTCTAGCCCTTTAGGAGGGTTCTTCTTAACTAAGAAAATTTACATGGAGCTAATTAATAAATCTTGCTCAAAACAAATCAAATTATATCTACAAAGTTTTAAATGACACTCCCTCTACTTAGTCAAAAATATTAATCTCCATCAGATTTTTCCTCTACATCTCTTTGTGGATTCTAACGCCTGAAATAATTAGAATTTGAATTAAATCAATTTAGAGCTGGGTTTTTGTTTCCAGGTACTTGGAGTACTGTCTACTCCATCAATAATGCAATCTTCCTTTACAATGCAATATGTCCAAACTTGGTGACTTCACATAATCTCAATCTATTCATCTTCTATATTTAGGTCCTTCCAAGTATATTGATGTACTCATATTATTGAAGTCGTTCTCCATTTATTTGGTCCGTCCAAGCATCTCGATGATTTAATGTCCTTCGCTTGTTCACCAAAATCCAAAGGTTCTTTCAAGTCTAACACTTTCCACTCAATATCTTGGTCTCTATATGCAAACTAAGAATATTCATAAATAGCATAGACATCATTGTGTTAACACTATCTGCATATAAACTTGTACATGTAGAGAATAATTTGTTTGTGTGCACACACACACATGTGTATATGTGTGTATATATATCTTCAAAATACATAAGGAGTCTTATTAATATAATTTACCTTGTTAAAATGGGCATTTTTTTTTGTCGGTTAAAATGAGCATTTGACCCCCTATTTAAATGGAAAAATCGGATGCAAGCGAGGGAAATGATGCGCAAGGGACCTCGGGATTGGGCCACTGCACACCGTCATGGGGATATTGTATAGGGCCCTCGGCCTGGCGCTGCAAACGCTATGCGGCATTTGCTCGTTAGGAGTGCCACCACCTGGATCAAATTTTGTCTCTTTTTTTTTTTTTTTTTTCCGAAAAATCACTTATTTTATTTTTATATCTGTCCGAACTTTGACCACTCAGAAAAATTACTTATTTTAACTTTTGTCCGAACTTTGACCCCTCATTTCCCTTCAGTTCGATAATTGTAAAAGTAATGGGATTATCTATTTCTGCAAATTTGATTGGAATGGTCATGGTGGAAAGTCACAACATCTTTCTCGTTGAAATTCTGATTGACCTAATTCTCAAAATATTAGTTGTGACTAAATATACCTAAATTCATGAGTTAATTTGGAAAATCACAATTTTCTTGACACCCTCAAGATTGGTTGGCAGTAGTTAAAAGTTGTGATATGTGTGATCCGGCCATCCAATGTGGGCAAATTGGCGTCATTGTTCTTTCTGAGCACAACCCAGTAACACCAATCATCGTAATTTCAATGATTTTTGTTTTTCAACACTCAAGGCTTCGACACATTGGAAACCAAAAATTTTCCAATGGAGCAAGTGCTATCCGAGAATAGTTTGCATGGTCAAACATATTAGCTGGGCTCACTCCTATGTGGAGGAAGCCCAATGAGTTGCAAGCTCAAAAAAGGCTTGAGCTCATATAATAAGTTATATGGAGAAATAGGGTTTCTTACTATCTTTAGAGTGGTAGCTGCAAAAGACGTAATAACAAGAGAAAAAGAGAAAGCAAAAAATATGGGGGTTGGGGCAATATCTGATTTACATCAAGCTGGCATCGGAGGTCGATTCGTGGTCCGATTGAGCTGAAATTTTGTCAGCATGTTCATGGCGCAATCTTCTCGAATCTAAATGGTTTGATTTTCATTTGAAGCTACCTACATTAGGTTTTTCGTGGACTAATCAAAACCTGTGTTTTTGGTTAGATTTATCCTTGATCTCTTGTGAAATTCATGTGTATTGCCAAGAATTATATTCTTGAGGTCTTTGCTGCTATGTACCTTTAGTATTTGCTAGAGAAGAACATTTTTCACCCAATCTTGTTGATAGTAAAGATTTTCGGGTGGACTCCGGTCCCGTGGTTTTTGATCTCCTCACATCGAGGAGGTTTTCCATGTAAAAAATCGTCTTGTGTTTGCATGTGCTTGGTATTTATTTTACTCTACTATATCGATTCCTATTAGGTTTACACAAGAGGGGAGATTATTTTATTCTGCTACGTTAATTCGATATTATTCGAATTGTTACCGTTCTCCCATCAGAGTGGTATAAGAGCTTCTGGTTATTGCTTGATTTTTCTGCCTTGTGTTAAACAATGGAAACGAATACGAGTAGAATGGTTACTCTGAATGGTTCAAATTATTATATTTGGAAAGGGAAGATGGAAAACCTTTTATGTGTGAAAGATTTTTATTTGCCCGTATTTGCCGAGGAGAAACCGGAGAATAAACTGATGCTAAATGGTCTATATTTTATTGTCAAGTGTGTGGTTATATCAGGCAGTGGGTGGATGATAATGTTTTGAATCATATTATTGAGGAAACACATGCACGCAGTTTATGAGATAAGCTCGAACAGTTATATGCTCGAAAGACTGGGAATAATAAGTTATTTTTGATAAAACAAATGATGGCTCTGAGATATCAAGATGGTACTCGTTTGACTGATCATTTAAATTCTTTTCAAGGAATTATAAATCAGTTGGCTACGATGGGAATCAAGTTTGATGATGAGATACAAGCACTATGGTTGCTTGGTACTTTGCCGAACTCATGGGAGATGTTCCGAACATCTTTGTCTAATTCTGCCTCGGATGGTACGATTACCAAGGATTTGGCCAAGAGTAGTATTTTGAATGAAGAGATGAGAAAGAAGACACAAGGATCGTCCTTTTCACATTCTGATGCCTTGGTTGTTGAGAAAAGGGGAAGAAGTGAGTCTCGAGGTCCGAGAAATAGAGATACAAGTCGAGATAAAAGCAGAGGTAAGTATAATAAATTTGCTAATGTTGAGTGCCATTATTGTCATCAGAAGGGACATATTCAGAGGTTTTGTCGTCAATTAAAAAGGAAGAAACAAAAGGAGAAAGGTAAAGAGAAGAAAAGTGATAATGACAGCGATGACAATCGTGTTGCTGCACTTAAAAAAGACTTTCTCATTATTTTTTATGGTGATGTGGTGAATTTTGTATCTCATGAGACCGGTTGGGTAATTGATAGTGGTGCATCTGTTCATGTTACGTCTCGTAGGGATTTCTTTTCATCATACAGGTCAGGTGACTTCGGATCTGTGAAGATGGGAAACAATGGGCTAGCTCAAGTTGTAGGCATTGGTGATGTGTGCCTAGAAACTAGCAATGACACAAGGTTAGTATTGAATAATGTTAAACATATACCTGATATCCGCTTGAATTTGATTTCTACAGGCAAGTTGGATGATGAGGGGTATTGTAGCACCTTCAGTAATGGTCAATGGAAACTCACCAAATGTTCTCTTGTTGTGGCTAAAGGTGAAAAATATTCTTCGTTGTACATTATGCAGGCAAAGTTGTCCATAAACAAAATTAATGCAGTAGACAGCGAAGATGCAGCTGAGTTATGGCATAAGAGGCTTAGTCACATCAGTGAGAAGGGTTTGTCAATATTGGCCAAGAAGAAGCTCCTTTTAGGATTGAAAAGTTCGGCGCTAAAGAAGTGTGCTCACTATTTAGCAGGAAAACAAAACATAGTTGCATTTAAAAGCTCCCATCCTTCAAGAAAGTTAGGTATACTGGATTTAATGCATTTTGATGTTTGCGGTCCTATGAAAACAAAATCACTTGGTGGTTTTGTTTATTTTGTTACCTTCATAGATGATTTTTCAAGGAAAATTTTGATTCATACCTTGAAAACTAAAGATCAAGTGTTAGATGCTTTTAAGCAATTTTAGACTTCAGTTGAGAGATAGACTAGAAAGAAATTGAAATGCATCAGATTGATAACGGGGGAGAGTATATTGGACCTTTTGATGAATATTGCAGACAACAAGGTATTCGACATCAAAAGACACCTCCCAAGATGCCTTAGTTAAATGGCTTAGCTGAGAGAATGAAAGAACATTGGTTGAAAGGGTAAGATGCTTACTTTTACAGTCAAAGCTACCTAGATCCTTTTGGGGGTGAGGCTTTAAGTACAGTTGTACACGTATTAAATCTTACTACATGTATTCCTTTAGAGTTTGATGTTCCTAATAGAGTTTGGACATGCAAAGATGTTTCTTATGATTATTTGCATGTCTTTGGGTGTAAAGCATTTGTGCATATTCCCAAAGATGAGAGGTCTAAACTTGATGTGAAAACACAATAGTGCATATTTATTGGTTATGGACAGGATATGCTTGGCTACAAATTTTATGATCCGGTTGAAAAGAAAATTGTAAGAAGCAGAGACGTTGTGTTTATGGAAGATTAAACAATATAGGATATTGAGAAAGCAGAGATGATTTCAGCACCACAGGTTAGTGATAATTTGGTTGATTTGGATCTAGTTCCTCTTACAAATATTCCTGCACAGGTTGATGAAGAGTAATAGGAAGTCAATGTTCCAAATAACGCACATGTTCCTGAACATGTTGAAACAGATAATAATATTCCTGAACCAAAGGCTCAATTAGATGTTCCACTGGATGTTCTAGTTCGGAGATCAGTTAGAGACCAACAACCTTCCACCAGGTATTTTGAAGATGAGTATGTATTATTGACTGATGTAGGTGAACCAAAGTGCTATGCAGAAGCAATAGAAGATGAGTACAAAAGCAATTGGTTTGATGCTATGCGAGATGAGATGCAATCACTTTATGATAATCATACTTTTGAGTTGGTGAAGTTACCTAAAGGTAAAAGAGCTTTGAAGAACAAGTGGGTATATAGGTTGAAGCAAGATGAACATACTTCACAACCACGGTACAAAGCTAGATTGGTTGTTAAGGGATTCGGTCAGAGAAAGGGTATTGATTTTGAAGATATATTTTCTCCGGTAGTGAAAATGTCTTCTATCCATGTGGTACTAGGCTTGGCAACTACCCTAGATTTGGAAATTGAACAAATGGATGTCAAAATAGCCTTCCTACATGGTGACTTGGAGGAAGAGATATACATGGAACAACCTGAGGGTTTTAAAGTGAAAGGGAAAGAGAATTATGTGTGCAAATTGAAGAAAAGTCTCTATGGCCTAAAACAAGCACCGAGGCAGTGGTACAAAAAGTTTTTGTTAGTTATGACAAAATAGGGCTATAAAAAGACTTCCTCGGATAACTGTGTGTTTGTCTAGAAATTTTCTGATGATGACTTTATTATTCTCTTGCTTTATGTTGATGATATGCTGATTGTTGGCAGGAATGCTTTAAGAATTGAGTTATTGAAGAAACAATTGAACAAGTCTTTTGCCATGAAAGACTTGGGCTCGGCGAAGTAGATTCTTGGCATTAGAATTACCCGAGACTGTTCGTAAAATTCTAAACGCAAGTGAACGTGTTGAACAAGTAATATAATGATGAGAAAGAATATCGTCCCACGGAGATCGATGATTAATAAACTAATTAAATACTAAAATAGATTAACTCTAAAATTTATCTAACAGATCAAAATATAATTGAGAATAAATTAAAAACAAAATTTGTAGACTAAATGCAGTAAATCAATCAGATAAATATGTTAGAGCATCCGATTTCACCATAACCACTAGATATGAATTTCAGATTGTTGTGGGTATAAGAACGATATCAAACATGTGATAGCGGAATTTCCTAACCTATTTACTATCCTATCTTTATGTATAGTAAGCCTACTCAGTTTATTAATCCACTATATCTCTATGTGAATTAAAATAAACATGAGTGCATTAAAAATTATGAATATTCCCGGCTTACACTGAGTCTTTTGGATCATCTTATCACCGAAAGTGACACAAATAATGCGATATATCTCTATCCACGTTTAATTCATGGTTATACATTATAATGAGCAATTGCATATTATCACTTCTCAATCTCAAACATGCACATCAAATCATTCAAGTGGTGGCCAGTTACTCAAAAGCATTATGCACAATAATATATAACTCACATGAATGAAATTAATTGCAAAACATAAAAATCATGAAATTCACATCATCATGGTTAGGCTACATCGTAGCCCTAACAAAATAAAATTAGAACATAGTAGAAGAAAAAATAAAAATAAAAATCAAACTCAGCATCTTGAATCAAAGAACAATAATTTTGTCACCACTTTTGTCTTCTCTTCAAAATACTTGAAAAAATTCTCAGAACAATAAAAAACGATCTAACAAAAACCTAGCTGCTCTCTCTGGCTCTCAATGTTCTCCTTTTCATAGGATCTATCCAAGATCCTTATCTCCAAGCAATTGCGCACAAAATCAGGGAGTAAATCGGAGGAGTTTTTGATTTGAAATCTATCTCCCACCACTGCTTGATTTAAATTCCTCAGTTTTGCCATCTTTTTTCTTATCTTCTCCATATATCATTATTCTGTATAAATAAGAAAAATTCAAATAATCAAAAGGAAATCCAAATATTTTTTCATAGATATTGCATTAATTGTTGCCTAAAATAAGTAAAATAACTCTATTTTTATAGAGTTATCAAACCCCAAAACTTAACCTTTTGCTAGTCCTCGAGCAAAATCAAGACATAAGACATACTCAAGCTAACAATCTCCTCCATGACATCTTTCCATAATAGCTCAAATTCACAATTCAAAGAAAAACACAAATTTCATCCAAACATTGAAATTGATTTATAAGTTAAAACCAATTCTAACTATGTGATCCAAGTGTGTGTGTGAGAGTCCTCATCTTTTTTGAATTATATGCAATCCAAATAAATTCACATTGATATGCAACCTCTAAAAAATTCTCAATAATTATGACCAAATCTCATAGATTTGTTTTTCATTCCTCTCTCCACTAATATAAGCTAATTATCCAACTAAAAATCAATAGGACTTTCTCGGTTTGTAATGTAAGGCTAGGCTAAAGGTGAGATAATGGTAATTTTAAGCTCAAGTCACCCATCAACATGTTGATTTCTAGGATCTAATTAGAGCCAATATCACTGTCCAATTTCACTCATTCAAGATAATTTTTCTGCCACCATATATCATCATTCCTTCTTCTTCTTCTTCTTTTTCCTTTTTTTTTCTCTCTTTTTTTTTTTTTTTTTTTTGAATTGCTTTATGGTGGAGTTTCTCCCAAAGTCCCTCCTAATATAACATGAAAATTTCCAACCCATTGAGTATCCAAAAGGCTCACTCAATTGAAAGTTGGATAGGGAACCATAAAAGTAATATTTTTTTTTTTTTTCATAATACACCCAAACAACCATAGCAATCACTTTTTTTTTCTTTTTCATACTCCATTCTTCCTCCCAAATTTCTATCAAGCTCAAATAATTTTTTTATCCCAAAAGAAAATCAACGTGTTCATAGGGCATGGGACAATGATAAATTTGATAACGGCTAGGCTAAATATATATGGGTGCCAATGAATAATTGGGTAATAATTAAGGCTCAAATGGGTGACTAGGGATAAATAAACAGGGTTAGCTTGAAAGGCTCAATCAATCCAAAAATTGCCTAAATCATTTTCTCAGTTAGATTTAGCTTAGGATTTCGCCTCAAGAGAAAATCAAACAAATTTTAAGATTTGGGTGAAATCTAAGAAAATCACATACTTCACATGAATGTTCTCTAGATTTACACACAATTAAAAAATTAAGGACTTTTAGTGCTTAGTAAGTGGATCAACATAATCAAATTAAAATTAACTCACACATCAATTGCAAGTTTAAATAAAATTTAAATTTTCCTAAGAATCGTAAAAATTCACAACTAGGAATGTAATTATGATAAAAAAAAAAATTTAGCCAAAAATTTTGTCTCCCCCCCAAACTTGAATGAAACAGTGTCCTCAATGCGAAAAATAGAAATAGGAAGACGAAAACTCCCCTGTTTGTAGGATAAGTTCATCGAATGACCTTGATGATTAAACTCTTGAAATATGATCCCTAAAAAATTAACCTGGATAAAACAAAGAAAAGTTAATCTTTTTTTTTTTTGAAAAACATAAACTTAACAATAAAAAAAAAAACATAATTAAAATGCTTGGGTTGCCTCCCAAGAAGCGCTTGCTTTATAGTTTTCAGTCAAACTATCTCAGATGTCATTAGTTTGGAGGATGAAGTTCAATGGTAGTTTTCTGCTTGTTGTAACCACCTTCAAAGTAGGGTTTCAAACATTGACCATTCACTATTTCTTGCATCTTTGGGTTCAAACGCCTCTGAGGTTGGATAGTGGGTTTATATTGTTCCTCCATCAAAATTTTGTGCATGCAAATTGAAGGACTAATTCCCTTGATATTAGCTATTTTCCATCCAATTGCACCCTTATGCTCTCTTAATACTCTAAGCAGTTTCTCCTCCATCAAATCTGTTAAAGAAGAAGATATAATTATTGGTAAATAAGAAACTCCATCTAAATAAGAATATTTCAAATGAGAAGGTAAGGGTTTTAGTTCAAGAATTGGAGGCTCTTCAATTGATGGTTTAGGCTTTGTAATTTGTTGTCCCAACTCCTCAAATTTAATTGCCTTTTGCCTTGAATATGGTGGAATTGCCTCCATGAAATTTGCGTACTCCTTTATCTCCTCATTCTGAATATCTTTGTCCCTTGGTCGAATCAGACATGCTTCAAGTGGATCTTCAAAAATATTTTCCTAAAAAACCTTATTCACCAACTTGTCAACTGTCTCAACTCTAAAACAAGAATTATCATCAGATGGATATTTCATTGCTTTAAAAACATTAAATGAAACAAGATCATCTTGAACTCTAAGGATCAACTTCCCATGTTGTACATGAATAAGAGCTCTTCCTATTACTAGAAAATGTCGACCTAAGATAAGTGGTACCTCAAAATCTTCCTCCATGTCAAGAACTATGAAATTTGTAGGGAAGATAAATTTGTCAACTTTTACCAAAACATCTTCCACAATACCTCTTGGATATTTAATTGATCGATCAACTAGTTGAAGTGACATTATGGTTACTTTTGCCTCGCCCAATCCTAATTTTTTGAAAACTGAATAAGGCATCAGATTAATACTTGCACCTAAATCACATAATGCTTTTTCAAAGTAAGAATCCCCAATAGTGCAAGAAATAGTAAAACTCCCTGGATCTTTTAATTTCGGAGGCAATTTGTTTTGTAGGATGGCTGAACACTCCTCATTTAACTTCACAGTTTCATAATCATCTAGTTTCCTTTTGTTTGCCAAAATCTCCTTAAAATTTTTTGCATAACTAGGCATTTGCGCTAAAGTATCTGCAAAATGAATGTTAATGTGCAATTTTTTTAAATATATTAGGAAATTTAGAAAATTGCTTATCTATTTTGTGCTGCTGGAGTCGTTGAGGGAATGGAATTGGCGGCACATATGACTTGGGATTATCTGGAAAAAGTTTACTCTTGCTTGTCTCCTTTGATTGTTTATTGCTCACCTCTTCCTTGTCTCTAAAAATCTCTTCTTCTCCCACTTGTTTACCACTTCTTAGGGTAATAGCCTTTATGTTTTCAATTGGATTTTTCTCTGTGTTGCTCGGCAAAGAACCTTGTTGTCTCCCTAACATCATGCTTGCTAACTGACCCACTTGCATCTCCAGATTTCTGATTGAAGCATCTTGGTTTTGAAATCTCACATCCGTGCTTTTGATGAAGTCATGAGTCGTATTAGCAAGTTTGGTGACTATATCTTCCAAATTGGACTTTGTCTCTTATGATTGTTTGAATCCTTGTGGTCTCGTCATATTCTGATTATTCCATGAAAAATTTGGATGATTGCGCCATCCCAAATTGTACGTGTTGGAGTAGGGATTATTCTGTGACCTGTTAAAATTCCCAACAAAGTTAGAATTTTCACTAGATTATTTAAAAATATTACCTACCTGACACGCTGTGCTAACATGTCCTCCACCGCAAAAATCACATGTCAAATTCTGAATTTTCATGGCTGAAACACTCATATTATCTAACTTTTTGTTGAGTGCTTCAAATTGTGCAGCAATTGTAGCAAAAGCATCCACTTCATGAACTTCACTAACTTTTCGCATTGGTAGTCTCTTAGTAGGCCACTAATAACTATTTGATGCCATCTCCTCTAACAAATTGTAGGCTTTTTCTAGTGTTTTATTATTTAGAGTTCCTCCTGCAGCTGCATCAATCATAGAATGAAGATTTGTACTAGAGCCATTATAAAAAGTTTGTACCTGCATCCATACGGGTAGTCCGTGATGTGGGCATCTCTTAAGAAATTCTTTGAATCTTTCCCATGCTTCATATAATGATTCATTATCCATCTGCATAAAATTAGTAATATCGTTACGCATCTTCATAGACTTTGCGGGTGGAAAGAACTTACCAAGAAATTTCTGAGCCATATCATTCCATGTAGTGATTGATCCTGCAAGAGGAGAAGAAAGCCAACTCTTAGCTTTGTCTCTAAGAGAGAATGGAAATAATCTCAATCTAATAGCATCATCTGTAACTCCATTATATTTAATGGTGTCATAGATTTCAAGAAAAGCATCGATGTGAGCGTTTGGATCATCGCTTCGTAGCCCACTGAATTGCACCGATTGTTGAAGCATCTAAATGAGTGACGGCTTGATCTCAAAGTTGTTTGCTTGAATTGTAGATCTTCCAATACTTGATGTGGTGCCTTGAACTGTTGGTGCAGCATAATCTCTTAAAAGTCTACGTGGATTTTCATTATCACCGTTTGCCATCTTCTTAGCGTGATTTCTCTATTCTCTCAGTCGCCTTTTAAATGTACGCTCGATTTCTGGATCAAGCTCAGCAAATTTCCCTTGTTGGCTACGTGTCATAAACCGATGTACACCCTGAAAAATAAAATGAAATAAAAGCTAGATTAAACTTAAAATTATCTTGTATCAATATTAATTAATATTAAACAAATGATCCTCGACAACGGCGCTAGAGACTGAGATGCTAAGAAGTTGTTTTTATCGCAAGAAAAATATATCGAGAAGATCCTTTAGAAATTTTACATGGACAAGGCTAAAGTGGTTAGTACTCCTCTTGCTGCCCACTTTAAGTTAAATATGAAGCAAAGTCCTACGACTGATAAAGAGAAGAAAGATATGGAAAGTATTCCATATGCTTCAGTTGTAGGAAGCTTTATGTATGCAATGGTATGTACATGCCTAGACTTGGCGCACGCAGTTGGCGTTGTTAGTCGCCATTTGTCAAATCCAGGCACAGAGCACTGGAATGCAGTGAAGTGGATTATGAGGTATCTTCAGGGAACTTCAAATTTGAAACTTAGTTTCGGGACTGGGAAACTTGAGTTAGTTGGATACACAGATTATGACTTGGCATGAGATATTGATACTCATAAATCTACTTCTGGTTATTTGATTTCCTCTGCGGGTGGAGTTGTATCATGGAAGTCAAGATTGCAGAAGTGTGTTGCACTTTCTACAACTGAAGTTGAATTTATTGCAGTGACTGAAGCTAGTAAAGAGATGCTATGGATGAAGAAGTTCTTAGAAGAACTTGGGTTCAAGCAAAAGAGGTATGTGCTATTTTGTGATAATCAAAGCGCAATTCATCTTGGTAAGAATTCATCTTTTCATTCTAGATCGAAACATATTGATGTTAGATATCATTGGATAAGGGATGTTCTAGATGAAAAGTTGTTGAAACTTGAGAAAATTCATACGGATCATAATGGCTCTGATATGATGACGAAGACTCTAACAAGAGAGAAGCTTGAATATTGCCAATTGATAGCAGGGATGGTGAATCCCTCCACATTGTTGTGAGAGGGAGATTTGTTAGCTGGGTTCACTCCTATGTGGAAGAAGCCCAATGAGTTGCAAGTCCAAAAGGAGATTGAGCCCATATAATAAGTTATATGGATAAATAGGGTTTCTTACTATCTTCAAAGTGGTAGCTGCAAAAGACGTAGTAATAAGAGAAAAGAGAAAGCAGAAAACCTAGGGGTTTGGGCAATATCCGATTTACATCAAGCTGGCATCGGAAGTCGATTCGTGGTCCGATTGAGCTGAAATTTTGTCAGCATGTTCGTGGCGCAATCTCCTCAAATCTGAACAGTTTGATTTTTGTTTGAAGCTACCTACATTAGGTTTTTCGCGGACTGATCAAAACCTGTGTTTTTGGTCATATTTATCTTTGATCTCTTGTAAAATTCATGTGTATTGCCAAGAATTATATTCTTGAGGTCTTTGTTGCTATGTACCTCTAGTATTTGCTAGAGAAGAACTTGTTCACCCAATCTTGTTGATAGTGAAGATTTTCAGGTGAACTCCGGTCCCGTGGTTTTTGATCTCCTCACGTCGAGGAGGTTTTCCACGTAAAAAATTGTCTTGTGTTCGCGTGCTTGGTATTTATTTTACTATACTATATCGATTCCTATTAGGTTTACACAAGAGGGGAGATTATTTTATTCCACTGCATTAATTTGATATTGTTCGAATTGTTACCATTCTCCCATCAAAACATTGGTAAAAAAATGAGGCGCCTTCAATAATAGTTGCAAAGAGAGAAATACCCATTGAGAAAATTTTACACCCTTGTGCAAGGCAAATACAAAAGAATGCAAAAGTAACCGAAGGCCTCCATGCTTGGCGTTAATGCTTTTTCTTACCATTGTTAGCCTAATTTTTTCACTGCAACAAATCTGGAAGCATTGTCGCCTAGGCGTCTTTTGGTCGTTCACAATCTTTATGACTATCTAAAAGTATCATTCCACTAACTAGTAAAGCTGGGAACTTTTTCCCTCCGCTTTGGAAAAATTTCATAGGTGACTTAAAGGTTTTCGCTCTTCTTCTTTTTTTTTCCTGGTGCTAAAAGAAAAAGAAGATGCCCTGTCTCATGTGAAGGAAGCCTTGTTAAGTGGGCGATGGGACTGACTGTACGCTCAAAATGTTCAAACTTAACTTGGATTCAACAACAATATGCATTTTTACAATTTTCTTTTGATAATTATAGCATACATTGTTGGTGTTAAAAAAGATTTACACAAGTGGCCTCATAGTTACATCACTAACTTAAGAAAGAGGTATTATGATCCAAAAATAAATTGTCGATAGGTTGATTTTGTAAAATATTTTATAAACTTGCAGTCTCATTTTTTTGTTCTCATTTCTTCATGATAATTAAAATTCAAGATGACTTGATTCATACAATGATTTCCAAATATGGTTTTAGGAGGGGGAGAGACCTGTGATTGTAGAGGACTTGGTCCAAGGCTCGCACGCAATTCTTTTGCCAAGAGAATTTATACGACGGCTTCCATTTATGGTTTTGGGAGGGGGGAGAGAACGATGATTTTAGAGGAGCTTATCCCAAATTCTCATGTGATTCTTTTCGCAAGAGATGATAAGTTTTACTCACAATACCAGTCAACCGGAACCGGTCATTATAGACGACCTTATCTTGAGGTTCACACGTAATTCTTTTAGCTAGATAGGGTAAGTATTGCTCACGAGTAATTCAATTATTCGGATGAATATTGTAGAGAACTTGTGAAAGGAGATTCGGGCAATGTTAAGGGAGTTCAATGCAAGGTGACGGGTGAGAGTTTGATACATTACTATTGGAGAGACTAAAGCTATAGTTCTTCCTTTGTGAAATTAATTATCAAATAATTGGTTTAGGGCATTTTATAGTGAATAATGAGAAATTTCATGTTGAACATGATGGTGTATTAAAATCAGTGGATGGTGTATCGCCATGTATAAGGAAGAAACAAGTTAGAAGTAGCCCATGTCATAAAGCTGGAAACTTTTTTCCTCCACTTTGGAAAATTTTTATAGACTTGACTTAAAAGTTGTCACTCTTGTTTTGTTTTGGTACTAAGAGAAAAAGAAGATGCCTTGTCTCACGGTCCACTTTGGAAAAAAATTCATAGGCTTGACTTAAAAGCCATCACTCTTGTTTTCTTTTGGTGGTAAGAGAAAAAGAAGATGTGTTGTCTCATGGTAAAAAATTCATAGATTTGACTTAAAAGTCATCACTCTTGTTTTCTTTTGATGCTAAGAGAAAAGGAAGACATCTTGGCTCATGGTGAAGAAACCTTTGTTCAATGCATGGTGGGATCGATAGTAAACTCAAAATGTTCTAACTTGACTTGGATTTGACGACACAAAATTTGAGGTTGAGAATTTATAATGAGAAGTTATTCCACGCGTAAAGTTTAATTTTTGTGGTACTTTGCTAAGCAAAGTCCTCTTACACCTACAAATGGATTGCGAGATTTAGAACTCATTCTTTGCCCACAGGATCATCTGCGATTGAGGGATTAGGAACATGGCTAAAAGTCTTATCCACTTGCAACATTATGTTGGTCATTTCACAAATTCATTTAACGAATCCAATGTACAAAGGATGATTGGATTGTATACATTAGATAAGGTGGTCTTATGCAATATCCATCCTTTCAATGGAGGAGATTTAGCAAATTGAGATTAGATAAGTAGTAATATTTCCGTTGAATTGTCAAAAGGATAGTTAAGAAGTAGTGGCACGGTTATCTATCTAGAAAAATTATTGAGTGAACTTAGTGTATAAACTAAATTGAATATGAACTATTAAAAACAGTGGACTTCATAAGAATCTCTTCAACTTTTATGATTTGCATTTAGTTTATCATGTAAATTTTTTATTTCATAATTTCTTACTTATTAGACGTGAGTAACAGCCTCCAAGATTGGATTTTTGGTCGTGAAAAGCACCTAGGACTCGAAGTGAAGAAGATTGAAGACAGAATAATTACAGTGGGGAAATGCATGCGGAAATAGACCAAATAATTGCAGCAGGTGGTTGATGCTTCGAAAGCATCTTACATTTTCTCACGAAAAAACAAGCAATTGTGGATGAGCTATTGCTGGCTCATTAATTTTATAAATTGGTTGAAATAGTACATCCATTTAGGAAATATCAATACGCGTCACCCTATGCAAGTTTGATTTATCCCGTTGCCCGTTACATTTATATGATTGAGAATGGAGAATTTAAATATAAACGGTAGTAAAAACTATGCATTGTCAACAATGTTTTTTTTTTCAGTGCAGCCCACTGCGTGGGCTTCAGCATACAAAAGATCAAGAAGGAAGCTTGGTGGGGACGTAGCCCAGTTCGGAATTAAAGTGCCATTACAATGGGCCTTGGCAGCCCAATCAGCCACAAAATTTGCCTCTTTGCTACAGTGATGCACAGTTAGGTTAGGGCAAAGAGATACCTTGGCCGCCGCTTCTGCAATGAGGGAGTGCACCTCCCATGGAGTCGCGATCGGATCGTGAAGAGCAGTCACCAACACCAAATAGTCCGATTCGATGAGAAGCTAAGCTTGATGCATCCCCTCTCATAACAGATGATCTAGGGTTAGGATGAGCGCTTGGATCTTGGTCTCCAGAGCTGATGTCGCTGGAAAATCACAAGTAAAACCATATAAAAGAGAGCCAAAATGATCTCGATGAATGCTGGCCATTGCCCCTTTTACACTATCAGGATAATAGGCCCCATCAATATTAATTTTAACGACGCCAAGTTCTGGTGGCCACCATAGTGGACGAGAATACGATGCAGATCGGAGCGAGCGCCATTGTCAACAATGTTGATTCACATAATTCAGCAGAAGACATTATGGATGCTTAACAATTTAGCTGCACCAATTTCTATGTGAGTCCACGGTACTTCAATTATTTGGAATTTAATCTCCAAAAGATTTGAGTTATGTGATAAAGCAAATATAAACTACTTATACACCACATATAGATACAACTTTAATGAGATTTACAGAAATTTTTTATTATATCATATATTTTTAATATGCCTGAAGCCTAAAATTTTCACAAGGCTTGAACACAACTTGTTTGCTTGATCATGTGCAATATGTGAATACATATTGCTTCCTTTTTTAAGACTGCAAATCCCTCACAAACACTAATATTTTAAAGACAAATCCTACAACAAAGAGTCCAGATACTATAACACATGAGGAAGATGTTGAAATGATTTTTAAGAAATTCGATATGATGATAAATATTTTATACCATTACAAGAATTTAGTGTGATTTTAAGTTCAATATGTAATTTCTATGTTTTGATTTTTCAATACATATCTAGATAATTGTAAATGGTGCAATGAAATGTCTATTATTAAAAGGTTTAACACAGTGAATTTCGGATCAAAATAGAGTGGGAAATGAATCATGGAATTCAGAAACGATCATGGAAATTCCAAACTCGTGCTACTTCACACGAACACCTTAGTATTCACACATGCATGGCTTTGGGACCCTACAAATAAATCGCAAGAGTGGCAAACATGGAATTTACTTCTAATCAAACGAAAACATGAACAAGAAAAGGGAAGGAATCGGCAGGCTTTACCGTGATGAGCGGACAGCAGACTGATTGTGATGTGTTAAGAATTTTGTCATTTGACTCAATTGATTAATTTCATTTTTAAATATCCAATCAAAAGTTTTCTAAATCCTCAAGAATCACATCAATTGGATTTTTAATGAAGAAAATATCTTAACACTCCACTATAACCGTCTATGATTCTTGGAAATCCAATTTGAGTCACGAGCTTTTGTGAATGTGAATATTAGGTCAATTGGACAACAGATGAAAACTCCATGCACAGTCATAAGGGCTAGTGGCCCCTCTGCTAGAGGCCGGTCGTCACTTCGTTGCACTCGCTCTTTGCTAACAAAAACCTAGGTTTTGCCTACCCTGCACAAGGCACAAGTGGCCTCAACTAGGCGTTCTAGTCTTTTACAAGGGTTCTTCTTAACTAAAAACGTTTACATGCAGCCAATTAGATAATTTTGCCCAAAACAGATCAAAATTGCCCCAAGAACTTGCATGACACTTACTCTATTTAATAAAAAATATCAAACCCCATATAACTTTTCCACAACGTTTAGCGTGGAATTTTGAGGCCTTAAATAATTGGCTTAAAAGTACAAATTGGAATTTGAATTAAATTGATTTAGAACTAAGTCTTCGTTTCTATTAAATTATGTTTCAAGATTTAATTCAAGCGAAGAATTTCAAGAAGTCCACTTCCGATATGGAATAGGACGTACTCCAATTATCTAGCGAAGGGGGCACATGTATTTGAGATCTCCAGTTTCTTTAGTCAGAGAATATTTGTTTTTTATTGTTGGAGATATTTATCCAAGCTTGACCAAGAGAGTGGCTTCTGGCAAAAGTGAAAGGCTTTCTTTTTTTCCGTACAAAAGAAAAATGTGTGGGGCCAAGTAAAATTCAGAGAAGGAAACAAAAAGCAAGGGTCTTGGGCTTTTTATTTTTTCTTGCCTGAAGTAGCCGTACGGAGAAAAGAGCCGCCCCGTGACTCCCGTAAAGGACGAGCAGCGAATATCAAAAGGGCACGCTCGGTGACGCCCAATTTGATCGCGCGGACGAGTTCTAAACACGGTTATGCAATGAGTTTTACACCAGATTGAATTATTTATAAACATTTTGGGGATGTATGGAATCTTAAACGTGGAAAATAGGTTATTTGATGTTAACTTTTCCTATTTTAAACATAATTATTTATAAACACTTTGAGGATGTATGGAATCTTAAATGTGGAAAATTATTTGATGTTAACTTTTCTTCATCGTTTTGCAAAATTATTTGGTGTCCTTCATCGTTTTTCATTTATTTTTTTTGATAATTTCGCATTGATTTAATTGTAAAGTCTTGGTTAGTTTTTGTGTTAAATTTTATAGTAGTTTCCAGGTACTGGAGTACTGTCTACCTCGCAATAATGTAAAGAACATTTTGTAACCCTTCAAATTCCTTCTAATTTAATATGTTCACCTTCTATGCTCACATCATTCCAAAGCATATTGATGGCGCTCATATTATTTAAGTTGTTCTACTTCAATTGGGTCCGTCCAAGCACCTCAATGATCCTATGACCCTTGGTTGTTCAAAAAGATCCAAAGGTTCTTCCAAGTCTTGCACTCTCCATCTAGCATCTTATTCTCTATATGTAAGCTCCGTTCATTTTGTAAAAAAATATGGCGTTTCTGAAAAGTATTTTCCAAAAAGTCATTTTTCAAGAAAATGTAATTATTTTTTGGTATTTGGGTGAAACCTATAAATGAAGTGAAAATATTTTTTGCTATTCAATAAGAAAAAACTTTTCCTCCATATACACTTTTTTCATTTTATTTTATTCTATTTTTTAAATAATTTTTTCATAATTTTTTATGTTTTTAAAAAATATATATTTAATTATTTTTTATTTTAAAAAATTAATTATTAAATTATTTTTTTATCTTTATTTTTCTTTTCTTTGTTTTCCTCCTCTTCTTCTTGGCTGGTTGCCGGCCACAATGACGGCCAACGACCAACTCGTTCTTAGCCCACAAGATAATCTACTGCAATCGAGGGATGAGGAACATGGCCAAAAATCTGATTCGCTTGCAACGTTATGACCATCCCTCTCATTAGATGAGGTGGGACTTATACAATATCTTAGAATTAAGACCATTTCCTGCAATCTTGTAGTTGTATCCAATCACGCTATCATGAAATTGAAACTAGCTGCCACAATTTTGGAGTTGTGAATTCTAGTTCATCTTGCATGTCGAGCTGTCCATTGGGCTGATTAAAATGAAGAACTTCGTAGTGGAGCCCTGTTTTGTTCGACAGAAACAAGCTTGGTTTAATTTGGCTGCATTTTGCCTAAACATAAATGTGTCTATTGTTTGAATGCAAAATGCAATAAAAGATGCGATAGTAGGTCTAATATCATCAAATGTTTTTGTTTAAGGATCCATTCGCACTGCTATTGACAAACTTGATTCGTAATTTTCTCATGAAATGAATGAAAAGTTTTCAAGCAAATATTTACGTGTCGACACAAGGTTAGAGGTACAAATTTTGAAAAACCAACTCTTTGACATTTGGTGATGACTGTTGTGATTATCTTACTATTAGAAAGTATTGTTTTCGTATGTATTATATGTCGATTGTGTGACATCCCAAATTTTCAACTCTGTTTTCTTCTGAATGAATCGGGCATTTCATTGACGTGTCTATAGGGTTATTCTCAGAGCCAATCACTCTCGAGATAATTAGACTATCTGGGGAAACTATTAAGGAATTTTAAGGCAATAGACTTGAGAATTCGACCAGGAATCGGCTTCTCGACCGTATCCATCTTTAGAGGCAATTACGGTACAGTTAAAAATTGATTTGAAATCAGAGATAGACTGGATCGATAAAGATGTGTGGCTAATCGTGGGTGACACCACTAAATTAGAAAATTCATGTCGACCGGCACTAGACTGATTTTCTTATTGTTTTGGTACATTGTGTCCATATTTGAATCATCGAGATTTTCATGACAACCGAGAGTCGCTAATGAGTTGAGTGGGTTCATAGTGGTTCGAAGAAAATTGACCATGGGTCATTTGCACTAAAAATATCTTGAAAGTTACTCGGTAGCCTAGGTTACGCTAAAAACGCGTCGAATAGAAATTAACCGCCAATTCAAGTCCGATTTATGAAATTGGAGTTTTTGTCATGTCACAATAAATTCTAGGAGTGTCGACTCAGTCTTAGAAGATTTTTCAAAGATTCTAAGATTTTTGCAGAAAATCGTTGCGGACGTCGCGGAAAATTGACGGAAATTCATACAAGCCGAATTTAAGCGAGTTTTGACTTCCAACCCGAGCTTTTGGATATTGAGGATTTATAGAAAATTGTTCGGGATTTTTCTGGGTCGAAATCGGACCTCAATTTGGGAAATTGAGTAAGAAAATTTAATTTTTTTGGGCGAATTTCGAAATTGGAAAAGGAGCAGAAATTGGGGCTTCAAATTGGATAATTGAGATGAATATTGGTGCAAGAAAGTATTGGGAACATTAGATATTTGTGTGGGCTCTAAGGGGACCAAGCTTTAATTGAAGATGGATATTTTTGTTGACTTTAGTTTTCTCTCCCCTCAATCTTCGATCGCACGCTTCATTGGCTTCTCTTTCGGGTGAGCACCACCCCCTCCTTCGGACGTTCACGGCCACACAAACACAACAGCTGAAGAAGACAAGAAACTCATGCCCATCTCCATCGAATTCCTCCATTTCCTTTCCCTAGTTGCCCGTCCTATTCAGCGGCCACCGATTCCTCTCAGCTTTAGTCTTCATCCCTGCAGCCGCCAAGTCCTGTGTCGTCTCCAAGTTCGGTCAACACTGCAGCACCACCAACGGTTGTCTCATCCACCGAAGACTCACACCCGCAGAAGCCCACCGAAGCTGACGCAGCACCGCTTGAAGCAACGAAGCAACTCGCCTCCTCTCCGTTGGGTTTCCCTCTTGCCAGCACATCAGTCAACCTCGTTTCTTCTCAAGCGGTTTGTTGACCGCAACAGCCCACGCCAACGCACGGATCAGTCGCAAGCAACGCCATCCACCGAAGAAGAAGTCTCCACGCGTCCCAGTCCACGCTGCAGCTCCTTGGTCAGATTGTTGATCGAAGATCTTCAGCTCCTTGGACGCCAGGATCTCCTCCACGCGTCCGAGACACCACCAACAAAGCCACTTCTCTCCTTTGCCGTGCCAATCCCACATCGAGCAACCTTCCTCTGTTTGTTACGTCGTTGGGCCGTGCGGCGCAACGTGGAGCCCAGAATTTTCGTGAAGATCAACCAAGCGGCCCACCGGTCCACTTGTTTCTCTTGCCTGGCCCAGCCTCACCAATTCCTCGGCCCAGAAGTCTTCAAGAGTCCAGCAGCCCAAGTTAGCCCAACAGCCTCTTCGCAAGCTCAGTTTTTGAGGCCCGCGTAGTTAAACCCGTTCAGCCCATTCAAGGCCTGTTCAGCCCAGCCTATTTCAAGAACAAATCTCAATTGGGCTGAGATTTGTTGGGCCCAAATTTAAGGCTTGGTCCAAGCCCATCGGTGTCGTCGAAAGTCCGATTTCGGCTGCCGTTGCGTCGCCGTCGCGGTGATTCGATCTCCGCTTTTACCAAGTGAGTTTTACTCACTAATGCTTTCTTAGTTTGCTAATTATACTTAGGGTTGGTTAGATTTAATTAAACGCAATTAGGTGGTTGGTTAGATTTAATTAAACACAATTAGGTGGTTAGATTAGTTTAGATCAATTAAATAAGAGACTTAATGATGCATGTTAGGTGGTTAGAAATATACATTAGCAAGTAGGCATGCCATGTTATTTATTGAACAAGTCCCGGTAATTTTTCAGGGCTTGTCTCGGCCTCCAATTAGGCATTATGGGCCTAAATTGGATTTTTAATAATTATTTATTTTATTTTCGAAATTAATTATTTAGTTAATTATTTTTCCGGAAATTCAATCGAGATGGCCGGTGACCAGAATTTCGTGCTGATTATCATGGTGCAGTTCGTTTATTTATTTGAGCTTTATTTGGTGCTAAAGTAATTTATGAGTGATTTTAAGATTCATTCCTGAATTGAATCTTGAAATGGTCGGGTGGGACCGTAAAGCCACTAAATCTAAGAAAATTGTTTGGTGAGGAATGAATGACCTAGAAATGGTCCGACTGACATGTAATTGACTAGGTCGATTTAATCGATGCTTCGATCGGTGATGTGATTGTTTGAGTACCTATTGAACTGTACTAATATGCAGATGGAATTTGAGGCTAAGGTAAGTCCTCTGACTCGTGCTGTGCTTAGGCAACCGAGTAGTGTATTGGTTTACTAATCGAGTCTTAGGGGGTAGAACTTGCTGAGACGTAGTCTCATCTCGGTTGTGGGACAACATTTCAGGACCCTAAGGAAGAGCCGAGGAGGAGGAATCTAAGAAGGAGAACACTGATGTGAAACCTAAGGAGGAGAAAGATTTTTGAAGAAGAAGATGATCCAGAGAGGGATCTTGAGTACAACCCGGATGGGATTGAGATCCCATCCCTTTTGTGAACCCTATCTTAGTATAGATAGGTGTGAGACTAGTATGCTGTGAATAATATTGTAAATATACTGTGAGTTGTGCTGTTAATAAAAGTGTGGTTGTGAATTTCAATGTGAAAAATATGACCTGCTTTTCTATCCCATTGTTTTATTGTCTGGGAATTTTATAACTGCTTCCGCATGCGTATGAAAATGAAGGGGTCGGCGATACATAGTCTTGGGATATCGCATTCTAAAATCGACCAAGAAGAAGGATGGGTGCGTTCCCGAGGATCGGGGCGTGACAGGTTGAGTAGTCATGTGTTAAATTATTACTTTGTAAAGATGAAACCACTCGAAGGTTGGGGATACCATTTCAAGAAAGCGAAGAAAATTTTTCTGATTAGTGAGCCTATTACCAGATCTCAAGAGTCCACCACCCCAAATTGTTTCTCCACTACTTTTGTCGGCCTCAAAGAAGATTGTGTCACTCAGAGAATCGGAATACCTTGGTGGTGAAGATAAGTCCATGTGTTCACACCTATTAATATATGTTGGTCCATACTTAAGCACCATGTTTTCCAAAAATCTACTATTGTTAATAGATCTAACATTATTTTTTGCCGGTACACTTGATTGCGTGTGTAATTATATATCTCTTAAGCGGTCATGTGGTAAATTATAATATAGCAAGGAAAAAACTACTTGTCGGTGGTTAGGGATGAAATTTCGAGGAAGCTAGCCAAGTTGTTTTTATCAGTGAGTCCATGACCTAGATCACGAGAATCCACCAACCTAAAGTTGTTTGTCAATTTGTGGAATAATTGAGTCCACTAGGTCCAGTGCTCTTCTATATTGTTCACTACTTCTGTCAGCCACAAAGAAGCTTTTGTCAATCAGACAGCGTGAATGACGGGGTGGTACGCGGTCTTCAATGAAAAAGTCCATGTGTTCACAACTTTAGATGTCTTGGTCCATCCTTAAGTCCCATCATTTACTAAAGCACACAAGCAAATCGTGCATCTTTGTCCTCTTCGTATAAGAATAGATAAACAAGAAGATGAAATGGTGAACAAGCTACCTGAAAACACCATATCAAAGCTAATAGTCATTGATTGTTGAACTCCATCATCCAATGGCTTCTTCATCAAAACCCAAGAGGATTTACGACGTCTTCCTGAGTTTCAGAGGCACAGATCTACGCAAGAATTTTATTGGTCATCTCTACACAGCTTTAAACCAAAATGGAGTACACACTTTCATTGATAGTGAGGAACTGAGGAAGGGAGACCAAATATCAATGGCGCTTATGAAGTCGATCGAGGAGTCATGCATTGCGATCATCGTTTTCTCCGAGGATTACGCTTCCTCGTGGTGGTGTTTGGAAGAGGCAGCAAAAATCATGGAGTGCAAGGAGCAAGGAGACCTCATAGTCTTTTCGGTGTTTTACAAAGTGGAACCCAAGGAAGTAAGAACACCAAGAGAGAGTTACCATAAAGCTATGGAAAAGCATGAATTCAAGTTTGGGAAAGATTCGGAGAAAGTGAAGAGATGGAAGAAAGCTCTTTTTGATGCCGGTGGCTTGTCCGGGTGGCATTTGATTGAGGGGTAAGTTATGTTGAGTTCATATTTTGTGTAAGAAATTGAACTTTTACATGCAAGTATAAAGACTGCTTGTAAAAAAGAAAAGAAAAAAAAAAGAACAAAGAAATCAACACACACATGATTGTAAGTACAAAATGTTAAAACTCGATCTACCAATGAACAAATGAACATAATGTTTTAAGTGGCGTTATTGCATTTACCCCATTTCTTTGGAATAAGTAGGAAAGTCTGCAACGCCACATATTTTATAATTAGGTATACAGGCCAAGTGAGGCAATAACATCGTGCTTCATGTATTTAATAGTTTTCGAATCGAAACCACTATTCAAAGTCATCAATAGCTCTTTTGATTAAAGCGTGTAGATAAATCACATAGAACAATCAAAAGGAAAAATAACCAAATCGTCATGTATAAATCAAAAGAACATGAAATGCTTGGGTGACTAAAAGTTGAACCCTGAACTTGTTTTAATTGATGTAAAGAGCACTTGGAGTCCTAATTCGACCCGGTGAAAATATAATTTCTTTTGGCTATCATCATCTGAAAATGAGACGCAATGCTTTGTCATTGTTGGTTGGTGATTGCTCATTAATTGCTAATTCAAATCGCTAAAACGATTTTGCAACTCTTTTTCCGTTTTTGTCAGAGACGAGTCAAAGCTTATACAAGAAATTGTGAAGGAGATCTCAACTTACCTAGTCCAAACATCTTTGCATGTTGCTAAGCATCCTGTTGGGATAGATTCCCGAGTGGCTAAGTTGAAATTGATGTTAAACCTTAAATCTCATGAGGATGTTGTCATGGTGGGATTATGGGGACAAGGAGGCATTGGGAAGACAACTTTATCAAAAGCTCTTTACAATGCTATTTTCAGACAATTTGATGGTTCGTGTTTCCTAGCAAATGTTCGAGAAGCTTCAAAAAATTCCAAGGATTTAGTTCCGTTGCAAGAAAAATTACTATCTGATATTTTAAAATTGCAACAAAAATTAGAAGTGTCTAGTGTCGAT
This sequence comes from Eucalyptus cloeziana, assembly GCA_014182715.1. Classification (NCBI taxonomy): domain Eukaryota; kingdom Viridiplantae; phylum Streptophyta; class Magnoliopsida; order Myrtales; family Myrtaceae; genus Eucalyptus; species Eucalyptus cloeziana. The sequence goes on from CM024638.1 coordinate 26,594,018, forward strand.
AGAGGTATTATTCTAATACAACAGAGACTTTGTCACAAAAAGGTTCTCCTTGTCCTTGATGATGTGGATGACTTGCGCCAATTGGAAGCTTTAGCAGGAGGACGCAATTGGTTTGGTGATGGAAGTAGGATCATTGTTACTACAAGAGATAAACATTTGCTAACGTGTCATGAGATTGATCAGGATCACGTGTATGAAGTTAAAGCACTGTATAATAATGAAGCTTGTGAGCTATTTAGAAATCATGCTTTTTCAACACGCCAAAAAATAGAGATCACGACAGATTTGATGGATAAGGTTCTAAATCATGCTGGAGGCCTTCCTTTAGCAATTGTGGTGCTGGGTTCCTTCTTACTCGGAAGAAGAGAATGTGCGTGGGAAAGTACACTAAATAAACTTTCTAGGATTCCTGACGAAACCATTAATAATGTGCTCAAAATAAGTTATGATGGACTTGACGCAAATGCAAAAGAGATTTTTCTCGACATTGCCTACTTCTTTAAGTGGAGGGATATAGAGTACGTAAAGAAAGTTCTCGACAGTTGTGGTTATGAGGCAACAATAGGATTAGAAATTCTGATTGAGAGATCCTTGATAAGCATTAGTTTCCATGGAGATCTAGAAGTGCATGACTTGATTCAATCAATGGGTATGGATATTGTGAGACAAGAATGTTGCAGTGATCCCGGGAGACGCAGCAGACTATGGTTGTATGATGATGTTGTCGACGTTCTATCACGTGATATGGTAAGACTTGCAAATATGCTCAAAATATTGCTCCTTTGTTTTCACTCTAATTACTAAAAATGCATAATCTAAAAGTCTTCTATATACAGGGAGATTATGCTGTAGAAGCCATAGTGTTGAAGCCACCTAAGCCGACAGAGATATGTATCGGTCCTCATGCTTTTACAAAAATGAGAAAGTTGAGATTGCTCATTTTGGAAAATGTGCATAATTCTTTCCAGGGTCCTATATTTCTTCCTAACGAGCTAAGATGGTTTCGATGGGATGAATGTGCATCTTCCAATCTAGAATTTTCCTCTGGTCCAAAAAAATTAGTGGGATTTGAAATGAGCAATTGCAGTATTACAGCAATGCCAAATCAATTTAAGGTGAGCACTTACCTACATTGACCTTTTTATTATCTACCTCATTTGTGTATGTATATGCGTATTATATGTACTAGTAGACGAAACAAAGTATGGTTCCTTTGTTTTTTAGAAACCATTTCTCTATTTTCTTTCAAAATGATGCTAACTACCTACCTTAGAAATATTTTTAAGCACAGCAAAATTGGCATTTGAAAAATTAAGCGAACCACTTTATTAGAAATACTTAATGGAAACACTTTCCTGATAAAGTACATAACGCATAGAAACTTTATAAATATGTGTGGGAAGAGAAAGAGATTTCAAGGTTTGAAATTGTTAATGAAGGTCATTGCATCATAAGAAAATTCAAATTTAATATTTGAGATATGCAACAGAAGAAATAGATAACTAATTTCATATCTGTCCAAAGTAGGTCTTCTTTACTTTATATAATAGTATAGATGAAGTACAATTACTTTCCAAACCTAATGTCTCAAAGTATCAACATAGTTATATTTCAAAATCAAATAAAATCTACCTAGTGAAGAAACTCAAAATGCAAATCTGTTAGCGCAAGCTATGTGACCTAATTCTAACCATGTCAGTTATTTATATATAATTTTTTTTATTTACAAAAAAATTGTAAAATGACCGAATAGACGGAAAACAAAAATACGACGGACCAAACTGTTGACATACATATAAAAGTAAAAACACCTGAGGAGTTGCTAGCTATGCGATCAAGCATTGAATTTGGATGTGGCATATAAAATATCCTAATCGCAACGTCTCCCACTTAAAAGAATCTTAAATGCCATGTAGTCACGAAGTTATGGAGGCTTACCTATTGTAGTTGGTAAATGGTGGGATTTCTCCCGCATCAATAGAATTAGCTAAGTTGAAGGTTTGACTACACCGTGCTGTAAAAAGGCAGCGTTAATTGCTCAAACCAGTTGTGAAGGAGCAGCATTTCTAAGTACACGTAATTGAATATTTATTAGATACTCTGCTATTAATGCATATCCAACTAATTTGACATAAGCGATCCCGTAGGGGCATACCACCAGGAATTGTCACTAATTATAAGGTGACATGAATTATAATCGCTCAATATGTACAATCGACAACCTAAAATATAATAATTTTTTGAATCATTAACAGATATGCTTCAATGGCAACCTATTCTCAAATGGGAATCCCATGGTTTATATGTAAGGAAGTGACGTCATCATACGAGCACCCCTTTTGTGTTCCTTTCAAAATGTTTGTCCAAAGTTGTTTTCGTTGTTTTCGCAGGACTTCCAAAATTTGAAGTACATTAATTTCAGTCACTGCAAGTTGTTGGTTCGCATGCCCGACCTCTCGTGTACTCCAAATCTCGAGGAATTGAATCTCCGTAATTGCAAAGACTTGGTGGAAGCTCACAAGTCCATCGCATATCTCAACAAGTTACAAGTGTTGAATTTAGAGGAGTGCTCTGAACTTTGTGTTTTTCCAAATGAGCTCCAATCAAAAAATCTTCGAGTTCTCAATTTTAAGAATTGCACAAAGTTTGAAAGGTTCCCTGATATTCCACATAAACTTGAAGCCCTAAAAGAGCTTTTTTTAGAAAGAACCCTTATTAAAGGACTTCCCGCATCAATAGAAAATCTTGTCTCTTTGGAGCGTATGTATTTAAGTAATTGCAAGAACTTGAAGAGCCTTCCGTCTAGCATTTACACATTACAAAACCTTGAAGACTTGGCTCTTGATTTTTGCACAAATTTAATCGGGTTTCCAAAGTACGAGGATTCAACTAATCCTTGCATGAGATCAAACTTTCAAATTTACAGTATTTAAGTTTTATGAAATGTAATCTGTCCAAAGTAGAGTTTCTTGAGGATCTTTCCTGTTTTCCCTTCTTGACATCATTAGTTTGGAAGAACAATCTTACTGGCCTTCCTACATCCATCAATAAACGCCATCATTTGTTTGGTTTGCTTGTTGACAATTGCCATCAATTACAAGAGATTCCCGAGCTTCCACCATTTTTGTATGCTTTTCGGGCGGATAATTGCAAATCTTTGCAAAATTATGGAGATTTAACTTCAATTCATGATTTTGTTCGCAGAGGGTTGACCATGGCTGATATTTCTTCACATGAGAAGGTTAGATTCTCTCTCACGCATACATGTGCACACGCACACATGCATATCGATGTGGACTATACGCTGGGTTCAGTGCGTGGTTAGATATTGCAATAATAGAAAATGCAAGATTGGAGGCTTAAGAAAATCAAAAAAATATAAAGTGGTTCCACATGTGTATGCATGTAATGGAGTTGGCTACTGTCTTTTATGGGAATGATTTTGATCACACGAGGCTTGTATACTAATGCAAGCAAGGATCAATGGATCTCTACTCGTTTATAGAGTCCAAAGTGGAATTTACTAGGATTACTTACTAAATTCAAATTGAAATTTTCTATTTAGGTAGTAATAACAAATTTGGGTACTTTCTAATGATTTATCTTTATTTCAGCCTTGGGATTACTCTATTATTCTTCCTCGAGAAGAGATGCTAGAGTGGGTTCACCCTATTGAAAAGGAGTCCATATCTTTCATGGCTTCAGAGAACTTATATGACAAGTTTCTTGGATTGGTTTTCTATTTTGCTGGTTTTAATTTGCCATGTGTGAAACACTCATATTTGGTAGCATATTTTAATGGCCAAATGCGAAAAGTTCAATTTTTTCCTGAAGACATTCGGTTCCCCAGAATTTGGGGTGCTTTACTATTGCACCCCATCTAAACTGTGGGGTGTAGTTGATTTTGGTCAAATTGATGGGAGTTATGTAAAATTTGACCTATGCATATCTAGTAAATGCATGAAAAAGTGGGGAATCCGAATAATATGCGAGCAATTAGAGGATGATTTAAAGGTTGTGCTTCAAGATCATCAGCTAATGGATCCAGCTTTACTCTACGAGGTTGAGTCATGACTCAATAGATCCAGAAGCCAAGACTTCAGATATGTGCAATGACAGTCCGATCGAAATAGATCTACCAAAAAACTTGCAAGAGAGTTCACATATGAACGAAGGCAGTCCGATCGAAATAAATCCATTAAAAAACCTGGGAAATTGTCATATGAGCACGGAGGAACATAGTCAAAGGGGATCAAAGAGAAAACGTGAGTTTATTTTTCCTCAAGGCAAGCGAATCAAGACGATGCTGACTTCCAATTCGAACGATGGAGATGAGAATGAGATGGATATGATGATAGATTTACTAAAAAACTTGCATTTGTAGTTGGAATGATGAAACTTGGTAAGGAAGCTCCTCATTTTTACAATTTCTATTTCTATTTCTTATTTTCTCGTTTTCTTTTCTCAAAAAGAAACTTTTAAATACAATTCTGTAATTCTGCCTTCTCTTTTATCTCTTTTCTTTGTTTTTAGTTCTTCATTTTGGCTAAATCCTCATTTTCTCCACCGAGGCAAACTTTCGAGCTCCACCATCATCATCTTCCGTCCGGACACCGCCGAGCTCTACAAATGCAAGATCACCGCTTGCCAACGGAGGCGACCGAAGAAGTACGTCTTCCTGAAACAAAGTCCCTAGCGAATCGACGGCGATGGGGGCGGAGACTGGTGAGTGGAGGCGACGGACTACCACCGCCGACCGAAGCCATGGAAACTGATGAAGCAGCTTGGGGTGAATGATTCTCTCCCAAGGTTCTAGGCTTCATGCAGATTGCTATAGATCGGTTGATCGCTCCAGATGATCTTGGTGGAATACTTGAGCTGGATTTTGAATTCGATTTGTTCGGTGCTGCAATTGCGCGGGAACTTGAAGAATGCGCGGTTGAATTTGTTCGAGAGACGTTGAATGAGTGTGTTTCTTCGTAAGTTTGGTCTGTGGATGCTTGGTAGTGAATTCATTAGCAATCAACATTACACGCTGCAAAATCAGCAACAATCCCTAGTAGGAGGTATAGCTTTTCTTTCTTTCTTTCTTTTGATAAGTGGCAATTTATTCAAAGAAGTAGGTGAAGTCTAGGTTCAATGGAAAAACAAGCGAGCGAGAGTGAAACAATGGGAAGTAGCTTGTCCGCGGTTGGTTCAGTCCCCTTTTCAGGCGAAAAACTGAGCTAGTCCGGGTGCTATAGGTCGGTAACTCCCTCACGCGAGGCCAGGCATTGAAGCTAACAACCAGCCACAATAAGAGAGAGAGAAATTTGGGTGCTTTTGAGGTGTCTAGGAAATGTAGATGTATAGTATGCACGTATCATAAAAATGTGCTGAATTTTGAGAAACTTCGATCACTGTGATAGGACTCTGTTGGTAACTTTTATGAGGTGCTTGAAGGGGCATAACCATAGATGAATAAGAAGTGAGATGTCAGGTCACCAGGAAAGGTTGATTGACAGTCGTGTCCTTTTACCACTTGTTGACTTTTGGCATTTGCAGAGAATTAAAAACCAAATTTACTTGGAGCATTAGAGTAATATGGACATCAGTTGTGCCCATGGATAACAGGTTAGGTGGTTATTTTCTTTCTCCTTGTGGACTTAGGGTATGAAAAAGGAAAAAAAAATCACAAGAAACACAGAGTTTACATAAGTTATTAAGTAGAATAGAGACAAAAGAATAGGAAGCTGATTGTCAATTCTGATTTTGGGTCTTCAAACTTTAGGTTCCTTTTTATCCTTATATGCCATAGCTTTTATGAAGGAAAATGACCTTGAAGCTAAAACTCTTGTAAGCTTCTTGAATTTTTGAAAACCTAATAATGAAACATAAGCTCTCAGGTACCAATGATAACACTGGAATGAGCAACATGTAGTTTCTCAAATTAGTTGCTGTTCTTGCTTTAGTGTCATTAGAGCTATATCAGTCTAACAGAAGGTGGGATTTGCATCTGAAATAGAGGTTGAGTGTGCGGTGACAATCATTTCCGGAACTTTGTGACCAGAATATCATAGAGGACTTGCAAGATATTTATCATATAGCCATGAAACATGCATTCATCCGTACGTAGCTGCATATTGATAATGAAATATATCTACTGCTGGCAACTTGATGCTGCTTTCCTCTTAAATCGCCTCTATGCATGCATGCTTTAATGAGACAATTTCTAATTCTTATCCTCATATTGTTTTCTCCAAACAAGTAACAAGACCTCTTTGCTTTTCTTATATAAGGAAAACTTGCTTTGGACAGCCTTGAAGTTCCAGCTGGGTAAGAAACTTGTTTTTGGTAAACAGGTGCATTTCAGATATGTTATGTTATTTGCTAATTAAAATGATTGGTATCTCAGGCTTAATTGGTGAATGATTTCAGATTGTGATTTATTTGTATATACTTTGATTGAATGGCTGTGTGATTGTTGAGGATGGGAATGTTATCGCAGCAGGAAGAAACTCGACTATTGAGACACGAAATGTATGTTTATCATTGCCTCCCCATCCCCTTGTTTAAATTTTGGCCCAGCAGCACTTTGTTCTTGTTGTGGATTGATACCCTCAAATTATCCACTCATAGTTTATAGTTGATCATTTTATGTTTCTCTCTTTAGTATGTCTTTAATAGATGGTAAAACAATATATAGGACAAAATCTGTTAGTGAGTGGATTATTATTATTATTATTTGGCATTATTAGGCTGTAAAGGGTTATGTTCCTATTATTCTTTCATAAAATATACTGCTAACGGTGACTATAATCTTGCCTTATCATGCCTAATATTTCACGTTTTTCATTTGCCATTGTTCCCTATCTGGATCAATAATATGGTCTTTATCCACTTTTGTGAAGTTCCTAACACTGTTTTCATGTCAGCTAGACTATTGGTATACATATTTGGTATAAAAATGCACTGTGAGCATTGTATTGCCTTTTAAGATGTAAGAACCTGCTCCTTTGGAGCTTTCTTCATACAATGACCATATTTACACATATTTAAGCCTTGTTTCTGGTAGAGATCATCTCTTCTGTAATAGTTTGTTGCTGTAATCATTGATAGTTATGTGGTGACAGTACAGTACTATAAATGACTTTGTGGATGGTAAGAATAGTTGATGCAAAGAATATTTGGCCCTTCTAGTGTCTTCTGGAGCATAATAAAAACAAAGGTGCCTCGCTACAGGGGTATATATGAAAATACTGTTAGAGAAGTTGGAGGTGGCTAATCCAATAGAAGCCTCTTTTTCCATGCAAGATTCTCAGCAACTTCAAGTGAGCAAAACTTATTTAATTCATAAAGTATATGCCTTGATCAATCTCATATATACTCTTAATCAGTTAGCTTGAAGCAGAAGATATTTCTCATGAAATGTATTTTCAGAATTTATGTCGAAACTACACTGAGGGCAATTGTCTCTCTGACAGAGCTCTTAAGTTTGATATGCTTGTGTTGTTTTTCTACTTGTGCTTTCATAGGCAACAAGACATGCAGTGATTGAAGCTCTTGATGTTCTTCTTGAACAGTGGCAAAGAACTGGCTTATTGGCTGCAGAAGTTGCAGATTTCAATATGCTCCCTTTATGTGACATGTGAACCGTGCATAATGAAAATAAATGGAGGTTTGTGGAACTGATTTTCCATCTTTTCTGACCTTTTCCTAGTTTAAATGGAAGAAAGTGGAGTTTCCGAAAGCATCATTGGAGTCAAGTTTATATTAATTCTTTCTTTCCCTGCTCTATTTCCTTTTTTTTAAATTCTTGGGACTTGTTTGACATTTCTGTATTCTTTTTATTTTCCCTGAAAGTTACATTTCTGGGACTTGCTACTTTTTGAGCGCAGTGAGATTTTTTGATGTCTTAACTGATATTATGATTAAATCGAGAAATATAGTATCTTCAAGGAAATGCGATATTTCAAGTGTGAGGAAATTATGCTTTCTGATATGCCAAGGGCCATGTACTTGAAAAGGAAATCTCTTTTCTTGTTTGCTAGTTGCGGTTGCTCTTCTTGCATACATGAGAGCATGTCTTTGCTTGATTGTGGTGTATGGCTTGTGTTTCTATTATAATTTTTCTTCTGTCTGATGCTGCCATGTTCTAACATTATGTGTTAGAAGCTTGTATAGAAGTCATCAATTTTTCCCTCAAGACTTTGTAGACGTAAAAGTTAAAATGTAGAGAAACAGGATCTCAGTCATTGTGATTGTGCAGTACATGAAATAGCTAATATAGATTGTGGACATTGTTTTCCTGTTTAAGGATTAGATTTAAAAGAACAAGCTCAATTACAGGGGGAAGAAGCAAGAAGTTTTTACTAAGGATGCAATTAATAAAAAAATTTAGGGAAAAAACCAACCATGAAAACTCTGGCTTTTAGTGCTTGAAATTTGTACTTATGCTGCTCTTAGTAATCTGATTATGAGTCAAAAGTATTGTGGAAACATGAGCTAGCTCATTGCCTTTCTAAATATGACATCAAGCAAGAGGATTCATCTGGCAGATAAAGGACCGCCTAGCTCAAGTTCCTTTCTCCGGAGCTTAAAAACTAGCCCTAATTATTGCATAGTTTCATGATGGAGAGAATGAGACTGTTGTTATAACGGTGAGCATGGTTCATATGCAATGTTTGGAATTTATAGCTGATTGAAACCCATCCTAGCCAATAGTAGTAAACAAGTCATCCCCAAATCTTCTCTCAATCAGATCACCGGTGCCAATATCTATCTGAACAGAAGTTGCCCATCCATATTAAGAGCCCCAAAGTGTCACCCTGTTTACAAAGTGTTGCTTGTTCTTCAAGGACGTTAGGTTTTATGTCAATGATAAATTATAGAACAACCCTAAGACATCATTAAGGTAGAAAATTATAAGCCATAGTTACGCCAAACACGCACCTCTTTAAAATCTGATGCAGGAATTTTGCCAAGGTCAACACCACTTAGTACAGTTTAATTACTGTCAATTGAATCAAATGGTACACTTCATAGATAATTTGCTTGCATGAAAAGCTATCTCCTAGAGTAGGCATTTGGCAAATTTGATATTCTTAGGACCGAAATGTATACGTCTTAAGTTAGACATATTCCTTTATTGGCAAATTTATTTTTGTTCAGATAGTACCTTCTTTTGCAAAGTGCTTTGTCAATTAGTCTACTAAATTATCTCCAGCTTGAAATTTTGAAATGTTTTTGCAAGTGGAACCTGTCTCTGGTTTCAAGCTGATGAGCTAGGTACAAATGTAGAATCATTGGAAATATTGGCTGGTTTCCACAGAAATTTCATCTATGTTCCCCCTTTCAAGTGTCTGGCTAATTTATAAATTTTTCCAACTTTATTCTTGTTTCTCTTATAGTAATGGGAATTATGGATCAAAGGGTTTCAAATGTTGTGGAGGTATAACGGCATCAGAAGCAATTTCTCCTCTGCGAGATTTTTATGAATGAGGAAACCCTAATGGTATGAACGGCAATCGACCATTTTAACCAATTGAATTGTGTGCAACAATGTTATAATACTGCTGTTAGCACGTATTTGCATGAGATAACTTAAGGGAAATGATAGTTCTTTTTCAGTGGACCCACAATTAATTAAACTTTTTGAGGGGCTTCTATGAGCATATTAGAGCAATTCTACTTTTTGAGCCAAAGTTTACCATTTCAATCAATGAAGTTGAGCATTGTGTCTGCTAGCAACATCTTCCTGAAAGACCCCCTTCCTCGAATAAGTTCTCTTTTAAATCATATTCTGTGGTCTTCCTCACACTCATCCTCTTCCATATTGATTAAAAAAAAATTCAGGAAACCTCTTTCTGTTTGTACTTTTTAACCAATTCTCTCAAATAGCTGGAAAAGAATTGTTGCTGGGCCTTTCAGTGATTGCTTATTATGCTGAACAACTCTCTCTCTCTCTCTCTCTCTCTCTCTAGATCGTTTGCTGTACTGAAGATATGTTGTATCCTTACATCCAAGAGAAATGAAGCTGGCCCAGTGGAATATCATGTAATGGCAGGGGGTTAATGAAATTGCAAGCATCCATCAAGGAGAAGGTGTTTATCTTGAGATGGTAAGTACACTTATCCAAACCGACACTAAGAGTGCTCGGCCATTTAATAATTGCTATGTAAATGTGTAGAATTGGCCCAGGAAACAAAAGGTTGAGTTTCAGATGTGCCGTCTCTCTTTTTGCTAATTTTCAGATGCCCTGTTTATTACATGTGGCTTTACTTTAGACTAGATATTCCTAGCCAAATTGCCATATGAGAAATGGGATGTCATGTCCTCGGTTAAGGAAAAAGACGAAGTGTAGTATCTTAATGGTTGAGAATTCTTTGATTAGACTTGTTTGAGAGAGATATCTTCTTCCTTGATCCCTAACTGCTATACATACATGGCTCTTGGTCGAGCAATTCTTCAGTAAGAGCTCTTCAGTTGCAGTCAGATTATAATCTTTACATGCATCTGAGATAATTAGTACGCTTCGAAACTCATTGCATACAGAAAACATGGCCTTGAAATAATTTGTCTTTGTAATGATAAAATCAATTTGGTTCATGTTTCTTCTCTGTTTTGGAGAACCCTGTTCCATGTATATCATTTCTCTTTACCTTTCTTCCCCTCCTTTTCCATTCCTTTTTTGTTAATGACATTGTGGAATCTATGATTTGTTTAAGTATCTTATAGATATGCTAAATGCTAATATTTGATTTTCAGCTTCAAAGCCTCACAGGTCATGGGTAAATCATGCTTCTCATTAGATTTGCCTGCATTGATTCATCCTGTTGAACACTCTCATGCCTTTGCACAACTAGGTAAAACCTTTAAACTCATGATTCCTTTCTTTTATGAACATCAAGTACATCATGTATGGTGATATGATGCACCTCTTATGCATATCAAATGATTATCAGCTACTCATGCATATAACTAGTGTGTACATGGTGTGACCTTTTATATTATAGGTTGTGCCAAATTAGGGCGTTGTGGCAATGAGTCTTGCTGTGACAGTTTGATGGGATGCTCATGTTAAGATCGAGTATACCTATAGCTATAGATTTACTTGTATGATTGTAGTCAATCACAATGAGGAAGAACACAAGTCATTGCTCTTCAGTACTGATTCTTGGTTTATTCTGATCATATTGTTCATTGTTCTTATTCCTGTCAGTTAATTTGTTCATGTGACTATAAGCTAAGTCAAACTTTCACTTCAAGGTAGCTCCCACTCTTGAAGTGAACTATTTGCAAGATAACTTTTGAACTGTAGTTTTGTGATAAAGCACAAATCTGAATGTGACATTATTGGTACTGGTTCTAGCATAGTAAGATTCTCTCTAGTTTGTGATATGGCAGAAACAATTAGTGTTAATTATTTTGTCTCAAGATGTTAAAACATTTTAGAAACAGCCCTTTAAGTGTAGAGATCTGTGTAAATGTTGTTAGCATCCCACAAAGTATCTTCAAACGATTTGATGCACTCCGACTGATGATGCATGTGCCATTTACTGCTCTTCTAATCACAGAATTTCATCAAGGGATCTGAGGAAGGAAGCGTGATGCATGTCCATCAGTTTTTGCCAGGATGTTCATGTGTCTACAGAGGATTGCAGATGTGATCACCAGTGATTTCGTGCTCTAACTTGATCATCAGATTGTTTAGATAATTTTACAGCATAAACCTGTACAAGCATCAGTTTTCTGAGGTTAATTTTTGTGTACATATTTTGTGATGTAGTTTGATATGAGTTTTTCGAACTTTGAGGTAATTCCAAGTGCACTATTGATAATTTTGAACTTTATAGTTCTGGACTATGTCATGTGTGATCTCTAAGGATGATCATGAATTTCCTGGGAAAAATTGCATTGACTGGATTTGAGCTTCCCAGTTATACCAATTATGTCCTAAATAGTTGAATCTGTAGTATTAATGAGTCAATTAATGTCTTGATCGTTGTTGATTGAGAAAATCTTAGTGATTTGATAGGTCACGTGGAGACCATGTTAGTCACGTGTGGCTCCATGAGTATATAAAAACTTAATTATTTGCTCGGTCCAGAGGCAGTTGCTTCTTGCCTAAACATGCTTTTCTTATTGTTCAATCACGAACAAGCCTCTTCCTTCTGGTAACGCGAAGTCCAAATTTGAGTGTTTTTATAATCAATTCTAGTAAAAACTAGAAATACCAGAACATTTGCCGAAAAGAAGATGGTAATTTTGGATCATAATCTGTTTATATATTCTTATAAATTTGGGCAAATATTAGAAGAATAGATAATCAACCATGTGACAAGCTGAAGTTGACCAGCAGTTATCCATCAAAAGGAAATTTGTGGAAGATAACAAGGCCTTGGATGAATGGTTGTCTACTTTTAGGAGAAATGTGAAGAAATGGTTGGATGACATGTAAACATTGATGCATCAATATAGACTTCATTTGTTTTGAGAAAAATGAATAATTTGAAAAATATTTTTCGAAAAACGATCACTTACATTTCTTCAATTAATTAGTCAATGAGAAATGTTTTCATTATTAATAATAATTTATATCTATAAACATTATTGTTGACGATGAAAATATTTTTTTTCATTTATTTTTGTAAGTAATATAAATAATCATTTTAAAGAAGATAATTTAAAATTATTTATTTTTCACAAAATAAATAGAGTCTTAAGAAGATTATTCAAAAGTATTCATTTTGCATTGCAGAGGGACTTCAAAATAAATAGTCTTAATTTCCTTGGAAATGGAGGAGAGTTGAGGGCAACAACAATAGAAGCAAATTATGACAGTTGTATGTATGAAATATTGATAACAAATATCATGTGATAGTGATGCTAATAATGACAATAATGAAGTGGATAAGTAAATTACATAACAATTGCTCTCTAGATAATAGTCTCAACACGGATGGGAGTCCACTAATAATTTTCAAAACAAGTTACAATCAACAAGTGTCTATCAACCAATAGGTCACACAATCACAACATTCACACTTGTACACTTGACCTCGTTTATATTACAAAGCAGCTTAACCTTACATAGGGAATATTGGATGGAGAACAAAGACACTTTCTCATTACAGATGAGAAAGATGAAGTACATTGACAGTATTCTCAATTTCTTGGTCTAACCCTTTTTGTTACTTCCTTGATCCTTTACGTTGGAGAATCTAATCAAGAGCAAAGAACAATTTAAGAGTTGTTGGAGGCTTTTGTAAAAATCAGGATTGCCCATACAGTAGTTTCTTCCAACATCAGTAGGTTTACCAAAATCGATTTTAAGCTCGTGCGATGTGCTGAATAATTTACAAGCTCGCTTTATGCATTTTCACAAGCAACAAAAATATTTTTTTAATTAAAAACTTCATAGTCTCCATGATATTTGGATTCGGTGTGGGGCCCCGCCACCCAGCGGAGCCCCACCTCAAACGAACGATCCTTCCTCGTAAGAAACTCTAGGAGGGGAAAATTGTGAGGAATGGGGCCGAGCAACGTCGGGGAAATGTGTATTACTTGATCCAGAGAGGAGTATCAAGATTTCAGACTTAGACGTCTATCTGGTTTGGTATTTGATTTTTGAGTTTTGGTTTTGTTTTTAGGTTAGATTACCAAAAGTCTGCACAATGTGAGTTCACTTTGGTGTCAAATTTGCTTGAAAGCTATTGAAAGTGAAGTGAAATCTAAGAATCAATGGCAATTAGGTGGATGACGATTGCACGGCCCAACTCTTGTGTGGATCGGATGCCTTTTAAGTCATTCTTGTCAAGAGCATAACGAAATTGATAAGAAAATAATGCGTCAATTCAAACTAAAACCAACTTGAATCAAATCTTTTTGTTTTCTTTCTTTTGCGCACCTCTTGCCTTGCCTCTCTAAATGAATGCGTGAGATTTTAATATTCTAAAAGCTTAAATTTTTGGGTTGAATATTCTAACATGATTTCAAAGTTAAGAGATCATGAGTTTGAGTTTTCCAAACTTCTATTTGTCTCAGTTAAGGCCAAAGTCTAGCCTATGCATAAGGAGGAGTGTTAAAATATTTAAATAATAAACTATGCATTTATCTAACAATCTAAGTTTTGGAATTAGATTTTTTAATAATCATAATTGCCCTGGGTCGGCCTTCGTTAATGCCTCTTTTTTTTTTTTCCTTCTTATCGTATAACTGTGATCAATTTGGAGAGTACTAGCTTTGCAGCTGGTAAAAATGGCACGACACTTGATATATTTATCTTAAACCTATGCTCAACGGGCTTGGGGTTTGCACTTGTTGATCCACTTCCCCCGTGTATCCCTCCAACTTGCCGAAGTGCACTTCTCGGAACTCCATTGACTCTCATTGTGGTTCTCACTTGTTCATTGGACGAAGGAGATTGATTATCCTTTGTCAATCTTTCTGGCTTTCTTTCTTCTGTTCTAGTTGTTTGGAGGAGATCTGGGTTTATAAGTCTTCACTAGTAGTCTCGTGTTTCCCGAAATAAAATCGTTTATATAATACCTTTCAGCAAAAGTTTAATATTTAATTTTCAATATTAATATGGCTATGTGGCAATTTGATAGGAACTAATTTGCATAATAAGGATTGCCGATTATTGTAAAGTTATCTTTGAATTAACAAATTACAACTAATCCGACTTCATCTCGATCATCCTTAATTACTCATTCTTATCACAAGTTATAATCTCCGGCATATCTTCTGATTTGACTTTTTAATGGCCTTTGCTTACTACTGACTATTTGTTATCGCATGACCATCACAACCTACTACTCTTCATTTCATGACATGGGTCTCGTGACATTAATTTGGCAATGGCTATTCACTGATTCGTGATCGCGTCGCCTGATTGCTCCATTGACAACCTAATGTCGACACTTTGTCGACCCACCATGAGTCGGTGTATTTTTGGGAGTCAGCAACTTAGAAGCTATTGATATTAGAGTCAGCTGTTCTGTATCAAAAAAATGAAATTAAAAAAAAAAAGGTCAAAAGCGTAGGGCAATTTCGAAATTTCAGCCTATTGAAGCGGCATCTTAGATGGAAAGCCCCTTAATGCGATCTGATAGTTTCACCAGTTCGATCCATCTTTTCGTTTACTTTTTGTTACTCAATATGGCTGACCGCCCACCAGATGTTCCCTTTTTTCCTTTCCTTTTCTAAGTTTGTCAGGGTCCCTATAGATTTTCTTTCGGGTTGGCCGGGCCATTATCAAGAAAAATACAGCCTTAAAGAATTTTTGGGAACCTACATTTTGTCTATTGTTTCAATCTTTAGAGAGCTGAACCACCAAAGAAAAAGACATCCGGTTCGCTAGCCTCCAGCTGTTGCATGGACAATCTATTCAGGAGAGAGAGACATCTGCACTTGTTCTGGGGTTCATGGAGGAGACAATGGTTGGCCCAACACATACAAATGGACGTAGTAATGGATCCCAGGGGTCACTGAAACAGACCTTTTCCTTGGAAACATGCACCCATCTCCGCAAACTCCAGGGAACCTTCGACAAAAATGTTGATACTTAAATTTTAACAATCTATTTAGTTATTTATTACATAAAAAATTAGAGACCATCATCAGCCCTTAAATAAAAACATTAGTTAAATTTACATACATACATACATACATACATACATACATTTAATTACATCATAATATATGCATGCGACATATTTGCATTTAAATTGGACATGCGACATATGATTTGATTTTGAACTCGATTAGATTAATTGGACCGAGTCCAAAAGAGTATAAAATTTTGGCCAAGACCATGGATGCTAGGGAGTCAAGATGCATAATTAAAATGTCAAATTGTAAAATTAATTTATGAAAAGCAAACTTGGGGAACAATTAATCTTGATATTATCAAAATTCAAATCTTAGAGGATGCTAGGGAGCAGATTCAGTTGATATTATCACGATAAGAGAAGAGAAGAGTTTCCTAATTTTAAGATAAAGTACATCCTTTAAAATTCTAATTATTAGGAAACAGGGATATCTCCTACTCTTAAAAGAAATCCTAGTTGTCAGCCTATAGAAACTCTATTATGTTCCTTGTTGGATTATCTTAGAATTCGAATTGGAGTGTGAAGCGTGATTTGCAGAAGAGCGTGAATCCAAGAGGTGAAAATTCGTTCCTTGTTGGATTATTCAAGCTTGAAAGTAGGCTCGAAAGGCCCGATCTCACCGTCAAAATTCGTGCATGCCTTCACTTGTTCAACAGAGTATCATTGAAGCAAAGGCCGCCGAGGCTTTCCCCGCACGACCTCCTCCATTCCGACGACGCCGTGGTGGCTCCAGTCGCCGCTGCACTGCGTCTCGCCTCCGTCTCCATGCTGCACCACTTGCCCCATCCGAACCGCACTGACGCAATACCCAGCCGGTCTTTGCACTGACACCGGTTCCTGCAATCTTTGAACTCTCAAATCAACCCAAGGAGCGCCGAGCCACGGTGAATCAGCCCCACCGCTAGTCCGCAGCGCATACCCACAACGCTGGTGAACCTTCCAACTAGTTCTCTCGAGATCCTACAGTCCAGCATCTTGTCACCGCGACTGATCAAGCCTCCGGCGAGGCCGACATCTCCGTCACTCCTGATAAGCCCTTGCGATGCTCTCTCCCGTCCGTGATTTTCAACACTAGAGCTTCCTTCATTGGCGTCTCACATATTGAAGAAATAAAGTCAAAGAAGACCAAAGCTTGAAGCACGTGGTCCGTTCCGGTAAAAAAGAATTACAGTAATTTTGGTCAAGTCCCCGCAGTGGATTTATCTTCTTTTGGATTTTGTCCAGAATTGACAATAGTGTTATGCGTTTTGTATTCTTACTAAAGCAAAAGAATACTATTTTGGCATGGAGATTGTAAAGAGTTTTGGGCGTGTAGCGACGGGCAGATTCCCCGGAGGAAGAATAGACAACATCTAAGGTGTATTGTACGACCCTGCCACTAACTCGCTTGGCGCTTACCTCCACGAGAAGCATGAGCTCTGTTCGGTTCCCTTCTCTCCATATCAATGCTTTTCCCTTTTTTTTAATGATCTTGGATGGAGCGAATTTGAATTTTGAAACTTACAACTTAGTGCTCTGAACTTTCTTTTCTTTTTTAATCAGTGACGGAGCAGGTTACAATACACACCAATTTCTCTATATTTGGATAGTATTCAGCTGGGAGTAATGCAGAAAAATTCGATATACACGTACACTAAGTGATTCTTTAATTGGGTTGTGATCTTCACCTTCTACATGTTGTTCACTGTTTTGCTTCATCCTTTGAGATGTTATCACCAATGGTAATGGCTTTCTAGATTACTAGAGAACTTGAAGCCCACAAATTCACAATGGAACCGTTAGCAGATATATTCTTTGACAATGATGTTTCAACTTTGTTTAATTAAAATGCTAAAGTCAATATACAAAAAGGCACCCTCTACGTGGCTCAAATGGACGAAATAAAACAGTGACCACGACTATCAACTTTGTGAACATGCAAATTGGGATCTTCTGCATCGCTCCAATTGAATGCTATCCAAGTACATAGAAATTGGGGTATATAATCCTATCCATCGCTGATTAAAAAGAGAAGAAAAAAATCAAAACAGGAAAAGCTAAGCTTGAAACCCAAACTCTCGCAAACATAATCTTCTCACGATAAATATAAAAAACTTAGATAGAAAGACAAAGGGAACAGCTCTTACTTCTCGTGGAGGTAGGCTCCTTCGAGCAAGTGAGCGGTGGGTTGTACAAAAGCTTGAAGCTGTTGAATATTTCTATAGTGTGACCTTTGGAGTCCTATTCATGGGGCCTAATCTTCAGTTACATAAGCTCTCCAGGATTTTCTAGATCTTTTTTTCTTCGTGGATTCTAGGTGGGAAGACAGGCTGCGGAAGAGGAGAAGAAGGTGCAAAGAGAGATAGTAAGGGAGAAGAGAGATTGACGGAGGGGATAGAGTAAAGGCGTAAAGTGGGCCTCAGCATAAATACGTAATGATTAACGAATTGAGTGATGACCAATATGGACAAACAGCTTATGTAATACTTTTCGATTTTAATTTGTGTCAAATAAAGAAAAGTTTAATGGCCTCTCCCTATTCTCAATTCTCTGTAGTCTATACGACGAGAAGCCTTTATTTTTCAAAATATCTAGCTCACTCTACCCCTTGCCATTTTCTTTTTCGTTAATATTTAGCTTTTGCATAGTTTAATTTGTTACATGTTTCGATAAATATTTCTTTGTCATTTTCCACTTGGCTTTAATTTTTGCGATGCTCTCATTTTAATTTGTTCAATTCGTAAAGAGAGAGAGGAATCAGCCGTGAGGCTCTAAAACCACATCAGATTAGAAGCGGCTTCTTAAGAGGATTTTACGATTCATGCTTCTTATGCTGAGCCGTGATGACTCTGGCTTTGCATCAAAGACAAGCATTTGACATGCTTTGAAATGTTAGAGAGCTGATGATACATGGGAAACAACGGGAAGAGATTTTGTGAGCTCACACCGCCTCTCAAAATGTATACGTGCATATCGCAACGTTCATAGTAAAATACATACACACCAGTAATCACATATCAGTATTGAGATGAAAATTGGAACGGGAAATGGAGAGAGGGAGAGAGGCATTGAGGTTGGTGGTGGGCCGTTTTCCCAGCCCTTACGTTACGACTCTGACTCCACAAGCCGATGAGTTCCAAGAAGAAAGAGACTCTTGTGAATTCCGATATGAAGCGAGAAATCTTTTTCTTGGAAGTCTGTTAGTGCGAATGATGGAGATGCATGCAAATAGAGCATAGACGTAAGCTGTCTTTTCTCAGGATGCATTTCCCGAAAATTGCCAAAATTCTCCGTCAAAGGGCCTTAAACGTGAACTTTCTCTGCACTGATGTTATGATGTGTTCAATTTTTCTTTTTCTATTTCGCTGGGTAACTATGTCGACCACTGTGGTTATTATCACATTGTACAGGGCCCTCAGCCCATTGCTTAGCAGACCCGGGCCTCTAGGTAGTAAAGAAGCAGCTGCAGGAGTGAGCCGGGCGCTGCAAACGCCATACCACTAAGCGCAAATTTGTCCTTTTGTATTTATATCATTTATTTTATTTGTACATTTATCGGAGCGACCCCTCATTTCTCTTCCGTCCAATTGACCCAACATTCACGTTCACAGAAATCCATGAGCTGAAAATTCATTGAAAAGTTTCAGGATTGTGGATTTCTAATGATTGGTCACCATGAAAAGTCATAATATCTTCCTTGTAGAAACTCTGATCGACCCTATTCTCAAGGCATATTGTGACTAGATATGCCTAAATTCATCACTTAATAATGGAAATTATAATTTTCTAAAACAGCCTTAAGATCAGAAGCCATAGTTAAAAGTCATGATATTTGCAATCCGGCCATCCCGATATGAGCAAATTGAGCGTCGTTGCTCTTGCAAAACACACCCCCAATCACATCAATTGCTAGTAATTTTAATTAAGTTTATTTTTTTGAATCAACACTCAAGGTTTTGATATATTCAAAGTCAAGAAATTTTCTATTGGAGCGGGGGCTATCTGAGAATAGATTGCTTGGTCAAACATTGGTTAAAGAAAAAAAAAATGAGGTGCCTACAATAATAATTGCAAAGAGAGAGAAGTACTTGTATTCCTTCAGAAAATCTAAACCCTCGTGCAAAGCAAATACTAAAAAATGCAAAAGTAATTGAAGGCCATCATGAGTCCATGACAATGAACTTTTGGAATATACAGATCTGGCTTAGTGTTATCACTCTTGATTTCGAGAAGACTCTTTGAAAGAAGAGATATATGCTCTCATACCATACTCGATGAGGAAGAAAAAGCGAGCAGCTTCCTATATTTGATGCGTTTCCGTAGGGGTTGTTTGGACGTTAATTATGAAATATTAAGTATTAATCAATAATATAGGCGAATGAGAAGAGAAATGGGCAAGGAAGAGAATGAAAAAATTTCTTACCTAAAATATAGAGTAATCTTTGATGCAATTAGGAAAATTGTAGAAAATAAGAAGAGTTCTAGAAAGCCACTTCCACAATAGTAGAAGCTCTTTCATGAACTTTTAGTAATCCAAATGGCCGCCATTTGAGGATAATAAATTAGATTAGTTTGTAATTATGTAAGGATACAGCTAGAGGAATGGAGCAAGACAATGTCAACAATAGGGATAGAAGAATCCATCCGTACCTAACTAGAATCTTTGATTGACCAATTGGCCTTGGCTACAAGTGTCGAGGTCCCGGTCAACCACCGAGGATATGGGTTTAAGCGTCCATGAGGCTGGCATGGGGTCCTTGGACTAGGGTGTTGAGGTTGTGGGCCCCACCCTCAGTTCCCTAGTGTCTCAAAGTATAATCTCTTGATGTCTTTCTCACAAAACCTTATGGACAATCTTAACCAGCAAAGAGAAACAAATACACTAACATGTAGCTAGCCCCCAAGGTCCATGGTGACTTGGATGTCCCATGATTTTGATGGTGATGTAATTGGGGTATTACTATTAGAGAAACAAATACACTAAAGCTGCGTTTAGCAGTTAGAATAAAATTCAAGATAAATTATCCTATCTTATACTTGGTGCCTACTCAAAATAGGATAAAGTCAGATATAAGAGAGATATAGACTAGATAAAATTATCTTGGAGAGAGATGAGATAAAGATGGATAGGATTTCTAACATTCATATTAGAAAAGTTATTTTTCTCAAATAATAAACTTTTTAAATTAATAAAATTAACAAAATTAAAATTATTTGACCAAAGAAATTAACAAAATTAAAAATATATTTTAATATAATAATACTTGAATTATAATATAAGAAATTCAAAATAAAAAATAAAAAATTAGTTATTTTAATTTAATCTTATTTTTATTTATATATTCTAATTTAATTCTATTTTAGAATATAGATTCAACGTATTTATTACATATATTTTAGAATTTTAGGTATATTAGTATACTTTACTATTTAATAAAATTTTATTAGAGAATGATAGAAGGGGAAGAAAGAAATAACAAATAACTTAATTAAAAAAGAGACGAAAATAAAATAAAATAAGCAAATAAAAATGAAGTAGGCAAAAGTTTCATGAAAGACTTTTATCATCTCTGTTTGTAAAATTTTTTATTCATTTATACTAAATGCCATTTATACCAATACACACACACACACACACACACATATATATATATAATATGATGTGAATAAATCCAATTATGGTTACTAAACAGTAGATAGAATATAGTAAAATCCTTATATTTCATATTCTATCTTATACAATCATATTCTAGTTAGAAATTTGAACGACCAAACATAGCTAACGGTGTTAGTGAAATTTCAATAACAAGTGTTGCTTGGTAATTCAATTCGAAGTTTAAATTTTTTTCTAAGTAGAATATCCAAAATTTTGAGTCCCCATTTCAATAGGTAATCTAATTTTACGGCCAACAAATAAAACCTAAGTAGATTTTTCAATGGTTTCCTTACCATTGTTGGCCTAAACTTTTCACCGAAGCTAGCTTGCTATTACAAAATTAATAGAACCTTTGCACCGCGTCTTACCCAAGCATTAGTGGTCGAGTTTTTCTAAGTAGGAGAAACCTCCAACCTTTGCCCATGTTTTCTTCGAGTCTCTTAGGATCGATGGGTTACCAACCTGGGTCGAGTTCCTTTGACATAAACTTAAGACCATACTACGACCCCTAAAATATTTGTCTCACAAAATTAAACTTTAATATATCTCGATTATCAGATGTGCCAATCTTTGTCAATTTATGAAAGAGAACTAGCAACAAGAATACCTTTTTTTTTTTTTTTTTTTTTTAATGTAATTTAACTTTTGTGGCTTCACTCATGAGATGATACGCTTAATAAGTAGGCATTATTATTTAAATGCAATCAAATGATATAGAAAAAAATCAATAGAACTACAAACTTACCTTTTTTTTTGCTTAATTTATAGAAGAATTCGTTGGTCACCTGGCGATAGCCAAAATTGAAATCCTGACGTGGTGTCTACCTTCACTACACTAAAGTCTTCAAATTCCAATCTCTAGTTTTTTCTTCGTGAGGAGGAGGGAATAGGGGGTGGCATTACGGGGTCTCTCACCCTAAGGCAGATCTCTCATTTATTTCTTCCCCATGAGCTTTTTAAGGACTTGCTCAGGTCCAAAATCATCATTAGTAAAATATGGGACAAAAATTATCAGGTTCAAAATATGAATGTGTATATATCGTCATTTTCTTTAAAACCACAGACAAAAGTTTAGCATTACTACAATAGAATCGAAAGATGATATTATCATGACTACACATCAATTTTTACAAACAAGGATAGTTTAAATATTATGAAGGACTATTTGAGTTACAAGACTTTATAGAATAATCATATTTAATAACTGAATTTTGTTACTAAATCGTGCTATTCAATGAGAAATCACAAGAGAATTATATTTATTTATGTGAATATGAAATAAAATAATAATAAATTCAGATTAAAGATTTTGACATATTACATCGTCAATTGACTAAAGAAAAGATATTAAATAAATTCATTATAGTACTTTCACCCAAATATTATATGGCATGTGTTTTATATATGTATAAGTCGATTCACTAAAATAAGTATCTTTCCGTGTGTTCAACAAATGCGTGGGAGACAGAAATTTCTCTAAGCATGTATGTATGTGTATTTCGCTTTAAAATGAGTACTTTATTAATAGAGTTCTTCCTAGACTAACGACTAATACTAACGAACATTGGAGTATAAATTAATTACCTACTTCGTCCCCTCTTGAACCTTTTTTGTTTCTTCTTTTTCTTTGATTTTCCCGTTGTGGGTAGAGCTCCTTCATTTTCTTCTCCACCATAGCCAAAACTTCCAACTACAACGACGCCGCTTTCAGCTTCTCGACTGCCCACCTTCCATACGACACGAACGAGCTCCGGCGAAATGGACGGAAACAGAGTCCCTGGCGAACCGACGGCGACGGAGACCGGCCAGCGGAGGCGACGGGCTACCACCGCCGACCGAGGCCATGGAAACTGGCGACGGAGCTTCGGGTGAACGGTTCTCTCCTGAGGTTCGTCCGAGTTTTTTCTTTTAAGTTAATGTAATACTTGAGCGGGATTTTGAATGCGATTCGGTCGGTGCCGCAATTGCGCGGGAACTTGAAGATTGTGTTGTTGAATTTGTTGGAGAGACGCTGGATCGTTGAATTTGTCTGTGGATGCTTGATAGTGAATTCATAGGTCATCGACGTTACACGTTGCAAAATCAGCGACAATCTCTAGAAGGTATAGCTTTTCTTTCTTTGTTTTCATAGGTGGCAATTTATTGAAAGAAGTAGGTGAAGTCTAGGCTCGAAGGAAAAACAAGCGAGGGAGAATGAAACAATGGGAAGTAGGGTGTACATGGGCTGGTTCAGTCCCCTTTTCAGGCAAAAAATTGAGCGAATCTGGGTGCTGTAGGCTGGGAGGGAGGGAGGCAGGGATGGATGTGGGTGATTTTGAGGTGTTTAGGAAATGTGGATGTGTAGTGTGTACTTATCATATGAATATGTTTTTTGAGGCGCTTGAAGAGGCAAAACCATAGAGGAATGAAGAAGATGCAGTGAGATGGCTAGGCATCGGGAAAGCTCGCTTGACAATCCAGTCCTTTTACCACTTCTTGACATTCAACAAGGGAGAATTAAAAGCCAAATTAACTTGGAGTTTGAGAATAATATGAGCATCAGTTTTGGCCATGGATAATTGGTTAGGTGGTTATTTTCTTCTTCCCTGTGGACTGTGGATGTGAAAAAGAAATAATCATGAGAAATGCGAAGTTTGCATGAGTTTTTCAGTAGAATAGAGGCAAGCACAAGATGCTGATTGTCGATTCTGATTTTTGAGGCCTTCCCAACAGTTTGGGATTCTCTTTCCATCCTTATGTGCCATAGTTTATATGAAGGAAAATGACTGAGAAGCTAAAACTCATGGATGCTTCTTGAATGTTTGAGTGAGACCTGATTGATGAAACATAAACTTCTGAGGTACCAATAATAAGACACACTGGAATGAGCAACATGTAGTTTGTCAAATTAGTTGGTGTTTTTGCTTTAGTGTTGTTAGAGCCATATTAGTTTAAGGGTTAGGTGGGATTTGCATATGAGTTACAGAATGAGTATGTATTAATAATCATTACCTGGAAGTTTGTGACCAGTGTATTATGCGGGACCTGCAAGATCTTAATCTTATAGCTACAAGATATGGATTCATTCCATTAGTAGCTCCATATTGATACTGAAATATTTCTACCGCCGGCAACTTGATACTGATTTCCACTTGAATTGCCTGTATGCACATATGAGAGAAGTTCTGACTATTATACCCATATTTTTTTTGCCTAACAAGTAACTAGACCTATTTGCTTCTTTTCTTTTTGTTTTCTTTTTAATGTAATGCGAAGCTTGCTTTGGACAGCCATGAAGTTCCAGTTGGGTAAGAAACTGATTTCAGTAACCAAGTGTATTTAAGATATGTTACTTTATTTTCTAATTTAGATGAGTAGTATCAAGTCTTAATTGGTGAATGATTTCACATTGTACATTATATTTATATTTTACCTTGGTTGAACAGCTGTTTGATTGTTGAGGAAGGACATCTTACTGCGACACAAAGAAACAGTAATTTGAGACATGGAATGCATGTCTATCATTGCTTCTCCACCCCTTTCTATAAATTTTGGCCGATGGCACTTTGTTGTTGTTTTGAATCGATATCCTCACATTATCCACCCAGGTTGCGTTTGGTCAACCGGATAAAAACCAAGATAGGATATGTTTTATCCTATCCCGTGTTTAGTAACTGTCTAGGATAGGATAAAGTCGGATATAGATAGGATATAAACTGGATAAAAAAATCCGAGGGGAGATGGGATAAGGTCGGATAAGATTTGTTTTATCCGAAACATAAAACCCTATGCTTTTTTTCTTTCTCCGTCATTCACCCACAGACGACTCTCTGTTTCCAAAATATCGACGTTGAAGCCTTCTCCTCGATAGCTCTCCGATTCTCATCGAAATTTTACGAAAACCTTCTTCCTCCGCCAAGGTAAGACTCCCCCGTCTACCGGTGATTGCCCGCCGGTCGCCCTCCCAATCAATTCCCCCAACTGCGATGTTTTCCCGCTTCGATTGCACCCCGGCTGCCGAGGCTGCCGGCGCCCCGATCACCCCGTCGTGCCGCCGAGTCCGGGTGGTCGCAGCCCATTTCGGCATGGCAGGGATGCGGGGGAAGCATGTGAATTCTTCTGTTGTTGTGGTTTTGACTTTTTTTTCATGGGATTGGGAGTGTGGTGTCCGCTTTTTTTTTTGTTTTTTTGTTTTTTTTTGTCTGCTTGCAGTTATGGGGGCTGGGATTGATTGAGGCGAATGTGGCTAATTGCTTGGGAAAATTGAAGCTTTTTGGTTTTCGTTTGAGCTCCGGAGGATGATTTTGGCTGGGTCTAGTGGTTTGGATCGTTGCGGTTTCCACATTGATAGCTATAAAACATTTGGGCATTTGTTTCTTCCCAAAAGGCCATAGTCTCAGATAGTGAAGGGCCACTGTGATAGCCCTGTGCTGAAGAAGATTTTAAAGGGAAGCGCTGTTACTCAAAAGGAGGATGCTGGGAACTTGCAGCAGGAAGCAGCTTTGGTAAGAAAGGTGCTAATGGAAGTGTTTCGCAGATTAACACTAAAACTGCTGCAGAATAATGAAATGAGTGGAAACAACAGCACGAGAAATGCTCATTACAGTCGCTCTATTTATTAAAGAAAACCATAGGAGTGTGCCTTATTTCAGGTAAATACAGGGTACTGTGTTGAGTAGATACTTGATAATTCGATTTCCTTTCTAGTTACAAGTAGGCAAAGGCTAGTTGCTGCTGCCTATCCAATGTGATGTTAGTTGATCTCATGTAACGCTGTTGGATCAAGACTGGAAATTTCTTTTAAATATATGATCCATAAATTTTATCAGTTCTAAAAAGTTTGCGCTGCTATTCATTGTTTCTTTTTAATGGTGTAACTTGACTGTTCTTCAATCATATCATCTTGATTGTTATAATTGGCCATAAGACCACAGAGGTGCCTTATTTCAGGTAAATACAGGGTACTGTGTTGCTATTGTTTTGGATGATTTTGTGAATATTAAACCTGCAAATTTGTACTTGCCTAATGTTATTGTTTTTAAAATATCCGAATTTAAATCCGTAGTTCACCAAACGATAGATTGGATGAGATATGAGGATATCCGACTTTAAATCCGTAGTATGGATTTCTTATCCTATCCTATCCAATCATATCCCGTTTAGAAATCCGGACGACCAAACGCAGCCTCATAGTTATTGTTGATCTTTTTTGTGTCTTTGCCTTATTTCTTTTATATGTGATAAAATAGTACATCTGAACAAACCTGTTAAAAAGTGGAATTTTGTATGCATTATTAGGCTGTAAATAAATTTGTTCATGTTGTTCTTTCATAAAATACGACTAGGACTAATGATAGCAAGAATCTTGCTTTACTATGAACAATGTTTCACATTTCTCGTTTGCCATTGTTCTCTATCTGAATCTTGGACCGAGAACAGTCAAAGAAAAAGCTTCAATGACGAGAGAGAGAATAGGGGAATGATATCTATTTTTTGAATAGAAATAAAGCCTTTGCAAGCTGCTAGCCCAGAATGTTCAGTGCTTGTAGATTGTGCTGTATTGCATGCTTGAATATGTTAATCAGTGCTTGATCGCCTCAACAGATTACAAAGTTATAGATTATTCTGAGTATGTATTTATTGCTTTCCATTACATGAAAGTGAGTTGTTCTAGTGGCTTCACTTCTCTTGATTAGAAGGGCGTAGCGAGAGATGCAAAATTCTAAAGTTATGAGAAGTGAGTTGAGAGACTTTACAAAATCTCATGAGTAGGGTGGATAACTGCAATTTCACATAAGATTTCAGAGAATATAACGCTTGAGTCCTAGAAATTAGATTGAATGCCTAATAGTAAGGAGAATGCTCTTCAAACAATGCCCATACCTGGACATTGAGGAGCAAAGAGAGTTGTCCATGCTTCCTGCACAAGATCCTCTCTTAGACTCTTAGTGTTGTGCATATTTGAAGAAAGAACTGAAATTTCTGCATAAGGCGCATCGATAATTCTGTCTTGGAGACAGTGGTTCATCCAATAGGATTCATGATCTAACGCAGTTGGCTTTGACAAAAATCCTATCCCTAGGATACAACAATCTTCCTCACTTAGTCTACATACCAAGCAACGGATGAAAACAATTCAAGACTTGAAAGTATAATCAACATGGAGCAAATATGAAAGAGGCGATTTGAAAAGGAAATAGATGAGT
Source organism: Eucalyptus cloeziana (assembly GCA_014182715.1). NCBI lineage: Eukaryota > Viridiplantae > Streptophyta > Magnoliopsida > Myrtales > Myrtaceae > Eucalyptus > Eucalyptus cloeziana. The sequence continues at coordinate 26,621,431 of CM024638.1, forward strand.
TATAGATGTGTCGCTATTATTTGCTTTGGTGTACTATTTTATATTTGCATTACTAATGCTCTCGACACCAAGAGGAAGAAGGCAACGGCACTTAGAGATGCATCATTTTAAAGATAAACCATTGGACTCAAATGTTAAGCAAGAGTAAAAGAATTAAATAAATAAACTTGAAGGTGAAAACATTTTTAATGAATTGCATTTCCTAAATTTATGTTGAAGTTACACTAACAGCAACTTTTTCTCTGACAAGCTCCTAAGTTCAATATGTTTTCTTTATTTTTTCTCCTTGAACTTTTCTAGGCAACGATGTGCAGAAATGGAAGCTCTTGATGTTCTTCTTGATCAGTGGCAGAGGATTGGATTTTTGTCTGCGGAAGTTGCAGAGAAGTATTCAGCATGCTCCCTTTATGTGATATGTGAACTATGCATAATGTGTGCAGCAGCAGTATCAATCAATGGTACATCTGTTAATCATACTGAAATGAAACTAAACTTATGTTAAAAAAAATTTTACTCATAAACGATTAGATGACTCTTAACCCTTTTTAGGTATAAAGGAAGTATATTACGACTGTGCAAATGGTAAATGTGGAGGCCGTGGCTTAATACTTTTGTTGCGTCAAGTAGCTCTGAGGAATGAATTAGGTCAGTTTCTGAACTTGCTTTTGTTGCTGATTTTATATCTGCTTAGCTCCACTTTGAAATTGTGACTTGTCACAATTAACAACTATTACAGTGTGAGGGTTATTATGGTCATTAACACTGATAGGGTTATTATGGTCATTAAGTATTATTTAATAATAAAAGTGAGACGTGGAAAACCGTAATCAATTTTACGTTCTCCTCGTTCCTCCTTTATCAATTTCTACATCGCTCTCTTTTCTTCTCATATATTAATTTCTACATAGTATCAGAGCCACATCATGAGGAAGGAGTGCCTGCAATATCGTCTCTTTCGATATCTCTACATGAAGAAAGGATACAAAGAGAGGATTGGTAAGCGTGGGTCATATATTGAGTGAATATATTTCTGTTTTAAGACAAGAAATTGCGTGCTATCAAGGAAGATTTCAAGTTCCAAAAGAGGAAATGAAATATGCTGTTTTTTTCCTTGATGAGTTCGAACCTGTCCCTATAAAAAGGACCTTTCGCAGACAAGAAAGGGGGACTCTTTTGGTCAGCAACCATAATCCCAGAATATATTGAGAGATACACTACAAAGTGAGCGAGTGACAGGGTCATGAGTGCCCAGAGAAGAAGAGACGTGGAGATTCTATCATTCTCCCCTGCCGCGGTGAGCCCCTGTAGCTGAGATCGGGCGTCCTTGTTCCGGTGTTCGTTGCTTCAACCTGGTGATCCCGAACGACGATGGTGCCGTTGCTGTTTCCTTTCGAGTCCCTCCAACGACGACATTCTCTGAATTTCCTACACTGACGGCGATCCGTTTCTTCTTCCCGAGCCTCGCACCAACGATGTCGATTCCCAGTTCAACTCGTTCGTTGCTCCTGGCGTGCCGCGTCCTTGGTGTTGTCTTTGGTGTCTCTTGCACATCTGGATGTGTTGCAGCTTCCCATTTGATGACGATGCCACTTCAAGCAACACACATATGACCATTTCAATCGCCCTTTTACACCTGTCTAGTGCAGAAGTTGCCCCATGTGTAGATTCCCTGGTGTTTGAAGACGCTTATAGTGTGTTTTTTTTTTCCTTCCTTACTGCCAATTATTCATCACGGTTGCGGACCCTTCACCGAGCTAAGAGCCATCAGCAGCCCTGCAATCCAGTCCCAACGTCCAAGCTCGAGCCTTGCGCCATCATGCTGAGCCTTGATCATGATACACGTGTCACCATTCATTAAGCTACATTTGGAAGCCACAATTCGGATTAGGTAAAAATCTCGTCTTATTTGGTTTTCGAATATTCTGTTTCCTTATTTGAAATACTATTGATGCACATGATCGAAGTTCATGATATATAATCATATCCGTAATCTCGAGTAACCTTCTAAATTGGGAAATCTTCCTAATTTCACAATATGCATACGATTAATAGTCTGAATGACTCGCAATCGCATGGAAAAATCGCCAATCCGATCTCACGCTCGAGATATGATTCGCGATTTCGTTAAAATTTGACCAATCCGATCTCATGCGTGAGATATGATTCATCAATTTATTAAATGGGTATCGATCATGTCTTGTCTAATTTGCTGCCTTATTGTGTTATTTATGGGAAAAAGAATGCTTCAAGTGCCAAAAGTTGGCACAAAGGGACACTTAAGTGTCGTGCCACTTTTTATAAAAAAAAAAAAAATGGATCATTTGAGTGCCACAACTGGTGAACCTCACCGGAAATTCTACATGGCATTTTTTAATTAATTTTCTCGCTTACATGGCTCGCCGGCAAGCTGACTTAGCAAAACATACACAAAAACAACGTCATTTTGGTATAATTCGAATTTTAATATAATAATTAATTAAATTAAATTTTAAAAATTAATTAATTAATTAAAAAACAAAAAAAATAGAAAAAACAAAAAAGAAGGGGGGGGAGGAGGAGGGAGGTGGCGGCGGCGGGAAGGTGGGGGAGTGTCGATCGGGGCTGCCAAGCCCTGGCCAGGGGCCAGTAGCCCCAGTCGACTAGCGGCGAGGGCTTGCGTGCCCTTGCCCAGATCTAGGGGGAGGGTTGTGGCCCTCCCCTAGATCCGGTGAGGAACGTAGGACGGGAATGGATTGCAGAGGCGGCAGCTAGGGTTTCGGGAGGTGGGTGACGCTAGCAGCGAGACTTATGTAGCACGGACACTCTCCGGAAACCTTCGTGTCATGTCTGACACTCCGACACATGTCCAACACGTTCCAACATGTCCCGACACGCTCTGACATGCGGTCAACGAGTGTCGAAAAATCCGACATGTGGTCAACTCTTTTCGACACGCTAGTCCAGAATTCCGACACGCGATTCTGACATGCACGGGGTCAATTTTAAAAATTTCTAATATTTGAGGGGTCAAAATATAAATATACACAAAAGAAGTAATAAAATTGCTATAAATATACACGCACGGGTCAATTTTTTTTTTTCAGTTTTGTTTTTTTAAAATTGTTTTAGCTTTTTTAAAAGTCTTTTATTATGAAAGAAGTAATTAAAAAATGCTATATATGATAAATAAATAAATTTAAAAATATCATTTCAGCATTTTTCTTTAAACAATGTTTTTTTCCTCTAAGTTTTATGTATTATTGTAACAAATTAAAATAATGAATGATATTATTTAATATTTTTCGTGTAAATTAATTCTAGGCTATTATTATTATTATTTATTTATGTATTTATATATAAAAATATATTTAATATATAACGTGTCATAACGTGTTGAAATTTTCTATTTTTAAGAAATGTTGTGTCGGCGTATCCTGTCGTGTTGTATCGCATGTCGCGTGTCTGTGTCGGTGCTACATAGGTAGAGACGACGGCGAACGATGGCGAGCGTGACACGGATGGGTAGCAACATCAGCTCCGGTGTCTTGTGATTGTCCGGTACGGCAGCAATGGAGTTCTTGAAGGCCAGATCCGGGTGTTGGAGGGTCGGATCTGTGGAAGGAAGGCGAGATTTGGGCGAATCGCGGAAAAATCCCCACCTATGCCGGACCTCCGCCGCGTCGCTACCACCCGACACCGTCCCTAAGCTGATCCCTATCCCACGTCGCCGTCGTTGCCGCCGTCGCCATCACTGAGCCTCATGCCATCGAACGCCATCGTCCCCCGTCGTTGCTAGCCACCATCGCTGCCGTGCCAGGCAATCACAAGATGCCAAAGCTAATGTTGTAGCCCATCCACATCATGCTCGCCATCATCCGCCATTGTCTTTGCTGCTGGTGTCACCCACCTCCCAAAACCCTAGCTGCCGCCTCTACAATTTATTCTCGGTCGGCGACCCTCGCCGGATCTGGGGGAGGGCGCGACCCTCGCCCTAGATCTGGGGGAGGGTGTGACATCCCAGATTTTCAATTTTGTTTTCCATTGAATAAATCAGGCATTTCATCGATGCGCCTATAGGGCTGTTCTTAGAGTTGATCACTCTCGAGATGACTAGATTATCCAGGGAAGCCATTAAGGAATTTTAATGCGATAAACCTGAGAATTTGACTGGGAATCGGCTATTCGATCGTGCTCATCTTTAGAGGCCATTACGGCACAGTTAAAAATCGATTTGAGATCAGAGATAAATCGGTCAATGTGTCGAGTGGGTTCACTGTGACTCGAAGAAAATCGACCACGGGTCATTTGTACTAAAAATTTATGAAATCTACCCAGTAGCCTAGGTCACGTTAAAAATCTGCCAGATTGAAATTAACCACGAATTTGAGTCCGACTTCAAAAATTGAAAGTTCTACCGTGTCACAATTAATTCTAGGAATGTCGACTTAGTCTCAAAAGATTTTTCTGCAAACCGAGACTTTTTGAGAAAAAGTTGTCCTATGGTCGTTTTTGTCTGGAAAATGTTGGACTATTTTTTATCGCGAAATTGAGAGGCAAGATGGTTCAATTTGTGAGGAAAAATACTAATTTGATCATTGAGGTGCTAATTGAATTTATGAGGGCCAAATTGGATTGAATCAAGAGAGATTTGGTGTCCAATTGAGGGAGAAGATGTGAAATTCGTAACTCCCCCTTGCCTAGAGCTTTTGGACCACTTCAAGGGTTGTAATTGAAGCTTTGGTGGCTGATTTTTACCGAGGAAAGCTAGTTGGTGGAAGGATAAGCACAATGGGACAATTGAGGAGAAAAGAAGAAGCCAAGTGGACCCCTTGTCTCCCATCTCTTCCCTCTCTCCCTCAAGTTACCGTTGACTAGCTCCTTCCTCCCCCTTTACTGTGCCATCTTCTAAACCAGCAATTAAGGAGAAGCCACCAGAGTCGCTGAAGCTCGCTTGTCGCCATCGCACACCGCCTGTCGCCGCCACTTGCGCGAGCGCCCCGCGCTCGTTCGCCCAGCCCGACGCCCCATCTCACCTGCTCCTTCGTTCCAGTTGCTATCTCGTGTCTTGTGAGGCTCGGCCATAGCTGTTTGGCCCACCTTCGACCACCGTGAGTCCCCGCCTAGGCCCGGTTAGGTCCCTTCAACCTTCCCCGACCCCTGCTTGCCTTAACTAGCCTTTGTTGCCCTCTATTTTAGCTTAAAACAGAAGCCTAAGGAGTGGGTTTCCAGCAGCTTGTTGGGCCCGTTTAAAGGTCGATCCCGATCTCGAAAGTTAGGCCCGTTTTGGAGAGAAGTGAGCCTCGTCGTGTCCCCATCGTTTTGCACCGATCGGATTGCCGAACAAGTAAGTTTAACTCACTAATCCTCGCTTAGTAGGTTAATTATGCTTAGGGGTTGATTAGTTTAGGCTAAGATGGATTATGTGGTTAGATTAGACTAAATTAACAATTTTAATCATTTGCCGATGCATGTTAGGTGGATAGTTAGTGTAATTAGCGAGTAAATAGACTTTAGTATTTATTTAACGAGTCTCAGAAATTTTCCGGGTTCGTTTCGGCGTCCAATTAGGCATTACGGGCCTAAGTTGGATTTATTGGCATTTATTTAATATCTTCTGTAATTATTTAATTAATTAATTATTTTTTGGAAATTAGACCGGGATAGTCGGTGACCAGAATTTTATGCCGGTTGTTGTGGTGCAATCCGTTTATTTATTTGAGCTTTAATTTGTGCTAATTTTGCCTAATTGTGATTTTATGATATATTCACAGTATTTAATTGGAAAATAATCGAGTGTCGGTTTACAACGCCAAAAATATTTTGGTGGACCATATAAATGGTGGGATTTTCAAGGGTGAAAATACTGTATTTTGGCTAAGGTCGACCGTGTACTCATACACGGCTATTTTATTGGGAATGATAAAAATGATGAATTGATTGTATAGTTGAGTGATATACTATATTGGCCAGGGGGCCCTAATTTATCAGCTTTGGGCGAACATATATATAATATACCATATTATCAGCTTTGGACGAGCATATATAGTATACTATGTTGGCCTGAGGGCCCTAAATTATTAGCTTTGGGTGAGCATATATATAGTATACTATATTATTAGCTTTGGGCGAGCTATACTATCTATTTTCAGCTTTGGGTGAGCAGTCCTGAATTGATAGGACCTTATAGATAGTATCGAATGTACCGACTCGGGGAAGGTCTTGATGACATGTAATCGACTGAGTCGATTGATCGATAGTTTGATCTGATTGGGTGAATTGATGTGGTTTGTGTATATTTGAGGTATATTGACTTGCAGGAAGGAACAGAGGCAAAGGTAAGTCCTCCGACCTATATTTGTGCTTAGGCAGCCCTTAGGGTGTATTTTCTTCCTAATCAAGTTTTAGGAGGGTAGAACTCGTTGAGACGTAGTCTCACCCTGTTGTGGGACAACATTTTAGGTCCATAAATGGCAGCACCTTCACCTCCTCCTGAGCATTTTGGTACATCGGAGGAAATCACTGAGATAGGTTATCATATTCCGATACACCATCACCCTAAAGGCTTAGAATATGTACCGGTGAAATCCACCGTCTGGGTTAATGTGGGTGAACCCCAAAAGGTGCCCCACAAATACCGGTTGTAGTATCGCCACTACAATGATGGACAAAGGGTGTGCCCTATATCAAAATTTGATGTGCCTCTATATGTTTTAGAGGTAGAGTTCAGAAAGGGGACAGCAAATCCTAAGGGTGGATCGGTGGTGGATGCGAAGGATCCCAAGCTTGGTGATGATCCTGACTCTCCGGAGTGCTTAGCAGTGGGCTCTAGCTGGAGCATGGAAGAAGGAGAGATTGTCGAGGAAGAAGAGGACCGGGAGGAGGACCTAGAGGAGGATCTAGGAGAGGATTGAAACCCCACCCCTGTCTTCAGACTTTACTTTCTAAGCTTGTTTGATTAGGACCTGACTTGGTAGTTTGCCTTGTATATATATGCATTATGGTTTGCATTGTATATAAGTGTGGTTGTTTTTAAAGTTCGAAATTTGGTCATACTTTCCTATCCCATTGTTTTATTGTCTAGGCATTTTATATGCTTCCGCATGCATATTAAAATGAAAGGGTCGGCGATGTGTCTTGGGACGTCGCTATTAATCGACTAGTGAGGGATGGGTGCGTGCTCGAGGATTGGGGCGTGACAGAGGGCATGCAGGCCCTCGTCGCTGGTCGGCTGGGGCCGCCGGCCCCTAGCTAAGGCTCAGCGGCCCCGGCCGACACTCCCGCACCTTTTTGGCGACGGAGGGGAGGCGACGGTGGCGAAGGCTAAGCCCTCACCCGCCGACCGACTAGTGAGGGATGGGCGCGTGCTCGAGGATTGGGGCGTGACAGAGGGCATGCAGTTTATACCGCCGGCCCCTAGCTAAGGCTCAGCGGCCCCGGCCGACACTCCCGCACCTTTTTGGCGACGGAGGGGAGGCGACGGTGGCGAAGGCTAAGCCCTCACCCGCCGACACTTCAAGTTTATACACAATACTAGGCTGTTTACAAAAGGTTGGCTCAACAAAATGAGAACTGTCCTAAGACCCACTAGTCAGACACGTTCGTCGATTCTTCGGTCTCCACCTTCCCAGACTCCGGGGCTTCGGTCTTCCACCAACTTGTCTAAGGACCTGAAAATGGTTATATAATAACTAGTAAGATAATGTCTCAGCAAGTTCAACTTCCTAAGACTCGATTAGAAAGCCAATACGCCCCAAAGGCTACCTAAGCACAACCACGAGTAAGAGGGCTTACCTTAGCCTCAGTTCCTTCCCGCAAGTCAGTTCAATTCATAATTTCAATGAATCACGTCATCACGTCAATTCAGAACTCGGATTGAAACATCGATCAATCGACTTAGTCGATTACATGTCATCACGATCATCTCTTGGTCGGCCCATTCAATACTATCTATAAGTCCACCCATATTAGGACTGCTCGCTCTAAGCTGATAAATAGTGTACTGCTTTCGCTAAGCTGACATATCGAACCATTGGGTGGATATAGCACACTAATAATGCTCTCTCTAAGCTGATAAAGTATACTGCTCGCAATCTAAGCTGACATATCAGAGCCCGTAGGATGATATAATATACCGTTAATGCTCTCTCGAAGCTAATCATATTGCTCTCGCTAAGCTGATAATATTACTCTCGCTAAGTTGATAAGGTATACTGCTCACAATCTAAGCTGACATACCAGAGCCCGTAGGTTGATATAGTATACCGGTATACTGCTCGCAATCTAAGTTGACATATCAGAGCCTGTAGGTTGATATAGTATATCGGTATACTGCTCGCAATCTAAGCTGACATATCATAGCTCGTAGGTTGATATAGTACACCATCCTGAACCATACAATCAATTTACCATTTTTATCATACCCGATAAAAATACACGTGCATGGGTACATGGTCGGCTTTAGCCAAAATACAAGGTTTTCACTTTTGAACCTCCCACTATTTTCAGCAGTCCCAAAATAGATTTTTTGCTTAGTAGACCGATGCCTAGTAATTTTCCAATTACTTACCAAATTTACCCAATTTACGAATAAAATCATAGAATCACATTCAGGCAAAATTAGCACAAATTAAAGCTCAAATAAATAAACAGACTACACCACAATAACCAGCATAAAATTCCAGTCACCAACTATCCCGGTTTAATTTCTAGAAATTAATTAATTAATTAAATAATTATGAAAATTAATTATTAAATGCAATAAATACGACTTAGGCCCGGTAAAGCCTAAATGGATGGCCGAGACGAGCAAAGAAAATTACCGAACCACTCTAGTTAAATACTAGAGCTTGTCTAGGCTCTAATTACACTAACTATTTACCTAACATGCATCGGCAAATAATTAAAATTGACTAATCCAATCTACCTATCCACCTAAACCATGCTTAACTTAATCTAATCAGCCCATAAGCATAATTAACCTACTAAGCGAGGATTAGTGAGTTAAACTCACTTGTTCGGCTATCCGATCTGTGCAAATCGATGGGGATGCAAACGGGCTCAATTCTCTCCAAAGCGGCCTAGCTTTCGAGATTCGGAACGACCTCAAAACAGGTCAAGCAAGTTGTTGGAAACCCACTGATTTGGGTTTTGTTTTGGGCTGATCAGAGCGGCTTCGACGGCTAGAACGACGAGACACGATCGGTAGTGGATTGATGGGGGCTTCCGCGGGCTGAGCGGGGCTGAATGGCAGCGCACGGTGGATGAAGACGGCTGAACGGCTTATTAGAAATGCGGGCTGTTCGGGCCTGCTGCTTCGAAGAAAATAGAAGATGCAAGGCTGCTTCGGTGGGCTGGAATCGTGGGTCACTTCGGACACGAGGTCGCGGAATCAAGTCCAGAACTTCGACGGATAGCTGACTTGGTGGGGCACACGGACATGTTGCTGGCGAGGACACATGAGGGAGTCAAAATCGAAGAAGTTTGGTGGGGGCAGAAAACAAATGGAAGAAAAGAAAATTGAAAGGGAGGCAAATGCGGCCAGAGAGATCGTCGAAGTCGTGGGGCCAAAAGAAAAATCCAGGAAGAGATAAAAACAACAATTAGAAGATAAGAATGAAAGGACAAAAGGTGTGTCAGCTAAGAGAGAGGAAAATTCATGCGTTGGTGGATAAGAATACCTTTTAAGTCAAGAGAGGAAAATGAAATGGAAAGCTGCAGGAGGGAGGAATGTCGGCCAAGGGGGTGTGTGCAAAAGGTGGGATAATTAGAGGGAAAAGGGGAAAATTTTAAAAGAAAACATAAAACACCATTGAAAATTTGCTCAAGTTCACAACTTTGTCAATTGGTCATCCTAGGGCCAATTTCTTCACCAACTTGAACAATTGAAGTCCAATTGAACACCAAAATAAGACGGTCCCTCTATTCCACGATTTCCTTCAAATTCGAATTCTATTTCACTTTTCTCGGAATTCGATTTTCTAGAACAAACTTCTCCGATTGAAGTCCGATTTGTTGCGGGAAAAGCCCACGAAATTTCCTGTCACCAATTCATTCACACTAGATGCCAAAAATCCCTTCAAATTGGCCAATCCGAATTTCTGAATCGTTTGAATCAATTTTCTGTAAAAATCCCGAACTCGCCGGAAATTTCTCAAAAGATGAGTTGACGTCCCTAAAATGACTCGTGACATGACAGAATTTTCAATTTCTAAAATTGGGTTTAAATTCGAGGTTAAATTCAATCCGACACAATTTTAGCGTGACCTAACCTACTAAGTAGCTTTTAGGAATTTTTTGTGCAATTGACCCGTGGTCGTTCTTCGAGCCACATGTACCTCTTCAACACATTGGCGACTCTCGGTTGTCATAAAAACCTCAAGGTTTGAACTACAGACACAAGGTGCCAAAATGACAAAAAAATCAGTCTAGTACCGATTGACGAGAATTTTGCAAATTAGTGGAATCACCCACGTTTAGCCACACTTCTCAGTTGAACCGACCTATCTCTGGTCTCTGATCAATTTTTAATTGTGCCGTAATGACCCTTGCAGACTAGCATAGTTGAGCGGTTGATTCCTAGTCGAATTCTCAAGTCTATTACGTTTATATTCCTTAACGGCTTCACCTGATAGTTATCTCGTGAGCGGCCATCTCAGAGAAAAACATTATAGTTGCGTCGACGAAGGGGCCGACTTATCCGATCGAAATTAGAACCTGAATTTTTAGGATGTCACAACTCTTCCCCTCTTATAAAAATTTGGTCCTTGAAATTTAAACCTTTACCAATCCTTAAACGAAAAGGTGGGGTATCGTCATCTCATCGAGTCTCACTTTCCCTGGTTGCTTCTTCAGTCTCGTGGTGTTGTTAGACCACTTTGACTAAGGGGACCATCTTGGTACACAAAACTTGATTTTTCTGATTCACAATCTAAACCAGGCTTTCTACGTACAACACTCTGTCATCCACGTCTAATTCTTTAAGATTCAGCATGTGGGTCGGGTCAAGCTCATATGTCCTCAACCTCGACACATGAAAGATGTTATGCACTCGCGCCTACTTTGGCGGTAATGCAAGACGATATGTGAGGATCCCGATTTCTTCTAGATTATCTAAGGGACCTACGTACCTCGGTTTCAGTTTTCCCTTCTTGCTGAAGTGCAAGGCATCCCTCATTGGTGACACCTTCAGAAAAATGTATTCACCAATTTGGAACTCTAAGGGCCTTCGATTCTCAACGATATAACTTTTCTGGCGGCTCTAAACGGTTTTTAATTTGTTTCTAATCACGACAACTGCAATCACTGACTGCTGAACTAACTCTGGGCCCGTGACCTTTCTTTCCCCAACTTCATCTCGAAAACTAAAGTTCTCTACACTCTGCTATACAATGTTTCAAAAGGAATCATCTAACTGTCCTACTGAAACTGGGAACCTCGGGTCTAGATTCAATATAAATTCATCACTGGCACTCCATGTAGATGAACTATCTGACTCACATACGACTTTGCATGTCTGTCTAAGTCCAGATCCTTTCGTACTACCAAGGAGCGAGCCGACTTCGTCAGTCTGTCGATCACAACCTAAAATGGAGTCATTACTCCTCTAACTCCTTGGTCAGCTGTCATAACATTTCATCGTGATATACTGCCATTCCCACTCGGAACTCTCGAGTGATTGTAAAAGTCCTCTTTAGGCTCCATATCGTCTGACACCTATCATCACCCATGATACTTCGGCATTCCTTCTTCAAAAGTCTGAAAGTCAATCTTTCCTTTATTGGTATCCTCTTGTAGGATTTTCTGTACATCCTAGTCTGTCAACTAAAGTGTTTGATTCTAAATCGAATATCCGGTTCAATTTTGAGGGTGGCCATAAAATTCGAAAGGCGGCTTACCTCAAATTTGAAAATTGAATTTCGAACTTTCTCAAGTAAGGTCCATACTTTAACTGGCATATGCACAAATGAAGACTCTTGACTTGACGCATCAGTGACTTCTTTCGTTCTTCCAGGGTGGTACTAGATATCACCATCCTAGTCCTTCAAAAGTTCTGATTCACAGTGCTATCTCATAATCAATTCCTTCTGAGAGAATAAACACTAGAGACTTTATTAGTCAGTGAAAATCTAGAATCTTTCTCCACACAATTGACATCTCCAAATCTTCAGTGCGAAAATTAATGCTGCAAGTTCCAAGTCATGCATCGAGTAGTTCAACTCGCGAGATCATAGCTAACAGAATGTGTATGCAACAATCCTTCCATGTTGCATCGATACGCAATCCAGTCCTCTAACCGACACATAACTATAGATCTCGTATTTTCCAAGACTAGATGAAATGGTCAGCACAGGTACAGTAATCCGCTTCTAATTAAGCTCTTGGAAATTACGCTCGTACTTGTCTATCCACACAAACTTTTCTTCTTTCTTCAGGAGTTGAGTCGACAGCAACACTAATGCTAAAAATTCTTCCACACATCCTCTGTAGTAATCTATCCAATCCATACGGCTTCTGATCCCTGATATTATTGTTGGTCTTGATCCACTAATAACTGTTTCAATCTTAGTCGGGTCCCCAGATATTCCTTCACCTGAAATCACGTGACCATTCTCAGATAGCTCTTGTGCTCCTCAACACTCATCGAATACACCAGAATATCATTAATAGACACAACCACGAACTGAACTAGATGTCCCTTGAACACTCGGTTTGCCAAATCCATGACAGCAGCTGGAGTGTTCACCAGACCAAACAGCCTTACAATACTCTCATAAAGACCATCTCGAGTACTAAACACTAAATTCAAAATGTCATTCTTTCTGACCCTCAATTGATGATGCCTTGTTCCCTAGTCGATCTTTGAAAATATCGACACTCTTGTAACTGGTCACACAATTTGTTGATCTTCAGCCATGAACACTTGTTTTTTATCATCACCTGATTGAGTTGACGATAGTCGACGCCTAATTGCAACGAACCACCTTTTTTCACAAATAAAACCAGTGCTCCTCAAGGTGATGCATTGGTATATATAAATCCATTATTCAGTAATTCTCGCATCCGTACCATCAGTTCTTCTAACTTAGACAACGACAACTGGTAAGAAGTCTTAGAGAGTGGCTCTGTCCTGAGTGCTAATTCGATCGCTAATTCTATCTCTTTCTCTGACGACAGGCCTAACAATACTTAGTGGAAATACCTCTAGGAATTCTTAGACTACTGAGATGTCCTCAATCTTTAATTCTTCAATCTGTCCTATCTATGACAACTGCCAAGTAACCTTGGCAATCTCCGTCTAACAAACGGGTTGCCTTCAACCGATGAGATTAATGAAATTAAGGGTCCTTCTCGACTCCCAATACTCTCGACACTTCCACATGGAAATGGATTAAGCTGGATTACTCCACGACAATAATTCATTACCACAAGATGCTTCCTGAGCTCACTATATTCATATGTGACGTCAAAGTTATACCTCAGTAACTAATCAAGCATAACTATCGTTAGTGATTCCCCTTTCTTCCGCTTTATTTCAACAAATTAGAGTTCCCCGAACTTAACCAAAACTCTGCTGCACTACTCTGATAAAATTTTCCCCAAGAACATTCTTCCTCTGATTGGTGTAGGGTCGGTTCCATTCCTATCCGTTGTGCCATCCTAATGGCGTCTTATCTGCGGTAGCGGTGTTTGTGCTCCCTTGGACTTTTACTAACAGTTCCTCACCTGATGACCGTGTTGATCATAATCAAAGCACGTTCTAGCCATACCCAGACAATGGATTGATCCATGCTTCCTTCTACCAACTTGGCACACAACTGATGAGTCTTCTATCTCCTGTTGGATGATAGCATGCACTCTTACTTGCATTGGGGTCTATCCCAAATACCCCTATGCGCTTTCTACAATGCATTCACTATAGTCTGTCCCATCAGTGGTTACGGCAACTACTACCTTGGTCTTATCAATCTTCCGAAACAGTTTCTAGCCAGGTGACCCTATTGGTCGTACTCAAAACAAGCACCCGTCCTAAAATGGCACGGGGCTGACCCATGTTGCCTTCCGTAGAAGCGACACCTGACATTTTGGTTCGATGTTGACTTGTCTATCCCGCCCTTTCTGTTGGGTGGAATAGAATACCTTTCTTCGGTCATAGGCTCTTTCCCACACCGGTTTCCATCTCTACTAGATCTGAACCTTGACTTAAACGTGATGGCTCGCTCCCGCATCACATC